>BLBF01000033.1:23820612-23838993 GCA_015471245.1 Laticauda colubrina
TTACCTCCTTCCTCATTTATCTCCTTCCTTCCTCTTATCTCCTTCCTTCCTTTTATCTCCTTCCTTCCTTCCTTCCTCCTCTCGGAGCCTCCCTTGGCGCCGTCCTCGTCTTCCCTGGCAGCGACTCCCTGCTCCCGCCCCGAGGAAGGCGAGGGATAAAACCCCCCGCGCTGGAGCAGCGGCACCAGCCAGAGACCGCCGCCGCCGCCGCGCTCTTCCCGCTTTTCCAGCGGCGCGGAAAGAGCCGCTTCTCATTGCTTCGCTTTTTGGTGACCGCCGCTCCTCTCACCCCGCTTGGGTCGGACGGAGCACCTGCTCAACCGAAGGTCCGAGGCTGTCAAAAGTAGCCTGTATTGCGGGTTTGGACGGGGCTGGGGAGGGAGACCCGCAGCGGGGAAACGCGTAGGAGGCTGAACGGGCGGCGAAAAATCCTCTGGGGCTCCTTCCTCCTCCAAACGCTTGGCGGGAGAAGGAGTCATTGGGCGGGGAGGATAAGGCCGGGGTCCAGGTTTTTTTTTGTTTTTTTTTTTAAACGGGGCGGGCGGGCGGGGGGGGGGGGGGGGGCTCTTGGATCCCCATTGGAAATCCCGAGGCTGCCTTTTGCTCTGAACTGGAAGGCGGCTGTGGCGCGAATGTACTTGGCGCGCGCGCGCGCGTGTCGACCCCGACGCCAGACTTCGAATCGGGCGCCGTTGGGGAGGCAACTAACCGCCGCCTCCCCTGCGAGACTCGGACTCCCGGGGCTCCCCAGAGCTGCACTTTGGGGGGGGGGCGGGCAAGGACGGGGGGGGGGGAAAGCTGGGGCGACGCTGGCTGAATCCTCTTTCAGGAGCGCCGGTGGGCATAAGAAGCGCCTCTGTGGGAGCCCCGGGAAAGCGCGGCCTGGGGCGGAAGTGCCTCGAGAGCGGCAGCCTTCAGATGATGTGCAGGGCCTTTTTGGAAACTTCTGAATGCGGCCTCTCTGTCACGTGTTTGGCGAAATGTCGGGAAAGTTGTCTGAATGGCCCCCAGAGGTCTCGTGCAAACCCAAAGGAATCGCTAAAGAAAGGGGTCGTGCCCCCCAGTACTTTCCTTGTTTGTTGTGAAGAAATCGCCTCTCTGCTCTCTGCTTAGTCGCAGAGAGCTGCTAGTCCCTGTGGTTTTTTTCAAGTGGTGCTTGATTCCTGCCCTATTGATGCTTTTTTAAAAGAAGTTCTTAATATTTGCCTTCATTTTGTTGTTTCCTGAGCAGGCCAGAGTCATAAGGATTGGGACAGAGTGCAGGTGTTAACGGAGACATAATTTGGCCCGTGAAGGAATAAGTGGCTGGCTGGGTGGTGATTTTGGTGGTGGAGAAATTGGGCTATAAGCTTTTACCTACATACACAACCTTAAAATCTGGAAAGGGGGTGCCGATCATTAGCTTTACCACCCTGATAATAAACGCAACAAAAAGAAAGCAGATCAGATGCATCCTTTATGGCTCAGATTGGGGGTCTTCTAAGTGGCCAAGGGATCAAAGAACAATCAAGATTTCAGCTGCTTTTTTTTTTTTTTTTAAACTCTTCTGCAGGATAACATGTCTTGTCTGCTTCTTTCAGCAGGGGATGGTAGAGGGGCTATAATTTACATGGCTTTTGCCCCATAAGATTTTGTGAAACAAATTCCACATGAAATGGCATGGAACAGAGTTTTGGGGAAAGAGTATTATAATTTTATACAGTTGATGGTGGCGTGGTACTGGTTCAATGGTGGAATTCAAAAATTTTTACTACTGGTTCTGTGGGTGTGGCTTGGTGGGCGTGGCAGGGGAAGGATACTGTAAATTTCCGGTCAGAGGTGGTATTTGCTGGTTTTCTGAACTACTCAAAATTTCCACTACCAGTTCTCCAGAACTGGTCAGAACCTGCTAAATACCGTCTCTGTACTGGTTGCAATTTAACAATTTGATGTTAATTTGAGCATCCTTCAAAGTGACCGTTCAAAAAAGATTTCATGGGTGTCATAAATTACAGTTGATTTCATTTTAAATAATAGGGTTTTGACTAGAGAACTAAGACCAGGGATATACTTCTTGAACTGGCATTCGTTGCAGCATTCAAGATATTTCTGTATCCCAGATTTGCACATTTCTGAAGACATGCTGAAAAAAGAGTTGAGGCTGTAAATCTTGCAAGAGATGTAAACATGGAAATCTTTGGTGTGTGGACAGTAGAAAAGAGTATCATAAATTGATTGGGCCCTTTGCCCATTGAAAGCATTGGAATTTAGTTCCAAATACATAAGCAGGTTTCAGCTTGTGATAGAATTTAGCTTTGAAGTTAAGCAGGATTGAACCTGGTTAGCATTTGAATGGGAAATCTCCAGACCAGAGAATCCATGGTCTAAACTGGGAAATCTGAGATAAGTAGGTATCGACCATGATGTGAGAGCATCTTTTGCTTAAATAAATTAATTTGTGAGCAAACTCTCTTTGGCCCAGAAATTTATGATATCCATTGCTTTGATAGATCTCTGAGAACAGGCGGTGATATCTGAAGCCTGGAAGTAATTTCTATTTCTTATATGTAGTCTGACAGATTGGTTAGAAAAAAGTTGGGATTTTTTTTCTTGAAGATTCTTGCAGATATGGCAATAAAAATACTGGCGAGGGGGAGGTGAGACCAGATGGTGATACACACTAAGCAACACTTTGACATGCTGAGAATAGTCTCTGCTCACACAAGGCCAGGGGATCCCGCTGGTTTTGTCCCATCCTGAAAAAAGGAAATGGTCTAATGAAAGGATTGTGATGCTGAACAACTACCCACCCCACCTCCGCCATCTTTTGCTTAAAGTTGCACCTTCCGGCAGTTAATTTTCTTGAAGGATGAAAATATTGAAATTCTGCAATTCTGTTGGATAATGTCTGACGTAGCCCAAAAGACAGACAGAACATGCGTGATGATAGAAATGCCTTGAGTAAGGCTGGCCAGCTGGCAGAACATCTACTTAGGTCTTCCCAGTTCCCACAGCCTACCATATTCTTATTGCTTTCTTTTTATTTGGAGATGTTTATTGTCTTGAGTTGGGCCTTCTGAATATGTGCAAACTTGTAGCACTTAAACTAACTCTTCACTTCTGCGTACAGTTGGATTCCTTCAGATCTGCACATAATCACATTTCAGATGTAGTAAGCCTCTGAACATTCCACTTCTGCAGTCCTAAACATAACCTTTAATAGGCATACAAATATACTGTAAATAGTAAGTTTTTAAGTACTTAGTATATAAGTATATAAAAATATACTGCTAAGCTGATTCCTGGGATTGCTGCAGAAGGATACTTCCTGTACAAGATTCAGAAAACAAAGCCGAGTTGAACCTGATTAGGATTTGGAGGGAAAAACCAAGAGATATTTCTACTTGGAATGATCCAAGAATCAAAGGTTCCCATGTTCTTTTTGCAGAAGCACTCTGATTAGTGTGAATCAGTGATGTGACGTCAATGCAATTACTGTTTCCAAAGCCATTTTCCATTTGTTCTAAAATTGTTCCAATTTTTTAAAAAGACAAATAGGTACAGTAATTCAAGATAGGGACTTTCAGATGGTTTCATGCTGATAGTATTCAAAATATATTGAATTAGATTATAGCATTGAACCCACCTTTGCTGATTGAAAGCTAACTAGGTGAGGTCTGATTAATGCCACTAGAAAATCTAGGACTGTAGGCTAGAGAACAAAAAGCAAGCTGTACAAAATAAAATAAAATAGCAAATCACTCTCCTATTGTTGTTACGCCAAAACTGGAAATGTGTCCATAAAATTGATCGTGAGTCAGAAACAGATTTTAGAATTAATAGAACATTCGTCCAAACTTCTATTCTTCTTTTCTGAAAGGAATACAGTCCATGATCTGTAACAGAAACAACACTAAAAAAGACTTAGTAAAAATCAGTTTAGAAAAATGAGTATAAGAGTACTCAGGCCTAAAATTGTACTTTATATTAAAAATATCACTCAAACTTTCAGGGCTAAGCTATTAATTATACACTGTTAGATACAGTGAGCTATTAAGTTGTAGCCTTGAAGGTCTGGGGTCTTCTAATTTCATTTTATTGAAACTAAGCTATATTTATCAGATTAAAAATGATCTCATTAAAAATTGATGTTTGTAGGAGATATAAAGGGCTTTCAAGAAAAGTCTTGTTAAAGTGACTGGAAGGTTTTAGTAAGGGAAGAAAAGACAAGTGGAAGAGAGGTAAGAAAGATTAGCAGGCTTAATGGCAATGATTGACAGTCAATACAGGTAGTCATAAGGATCATTGAAGCACATTATGCAAAATAGTTTAAAGCCTATATTGCCTAGAGTCTACAAAAACAAGTGAGTTGGAAAAATCCCAGAGTAGTAGAAGGGATTTTTGAACATGGAAATGATGTCGTTTCCCCCCCCCCCCCCCATTTTGAATGGTGTATAAAATGGGAAGTATCAGAGCAAGCCTTTTCATCTGATGGTACTATCCATCTTTTAGCACAGTGCTCCCTCAAACCTTTGGGCATCAGGGACCAGTTCTGTGGAGAGGTTTTTCTGTGGACTGGAAGGGACATGGTTCGTGTGCTGCCTGCATCCAATGGATGGGGCTTTGCTTTTTTTCAAGCTTTGACCCCACAGCGCCTATACTTTCTTTCTCATTAGAATTCACAAAACAGCACATGGTTTAGGCTAATTTTAGTGATTCCTTTGTAGGTGGGACTACTTCACTGCTGTATCATGGCTTAAATTATGTACAAAGTGACACAGAGTTGTTGACTCCCATTGGTTGGGGTTGAAGAAATCACTGGTTGCCCCACATCTCTATTATGTCTAAAGGTGTCTTTAAAAAAGTTACAGGGACTTTTATAACCTTAATTTAAATCAGAACAGCTAAAAAAAACTCCTTTCTTTAGGAAGAATCATGCCAAAAAAAGGGAGAACTAAGCCATAGGACTGCAAAAGTATTCATGACAAAGAAGATTCACATTGTGGCTCCAATTACTTTGGTTATAATTCTTATCGTTTCCTTACAGACAAAATATGTTCTGAAATAGCTCAGGCAGTGCTCTCTACATAGGCATTATCTCTTGGGCAATTGTCCTTGAGCAAAAGGACTTGTCCTTAAATTAAAAAAGAAAAAAAACAGGTCTTTCAATGTGTGTGTGTTTTGTATTTTGAAGACTGGCAAATTCATGAGGCCATGGACTTCTCTTTTTTCCTTTATTTTTATTAAGATTATAATATCAGTAGTAAATACAAACTAAAACACTTTAGTTGTTTTAAAGGGAAGAAGATGCAGAGAAGAATAGGAAAAAATAAATATATATAAAAAGAAAAGTATATGATGAAAAAAAGCAATATATAGGAAAATAACATCCAATTCTCATCACAAGTATAAACAATTTTAGTGACTTACCTCCTCTTAATACACAACAAATAATTTCTTTTCATACCACATAGTGGTGGGATTCCAAAATTTTTACTACTTGTTCTGTGGGCGTGGCTTGGTGGGCGTGGCCGGGGAAGGATACTGTAAATTTTCCAGTCAGAGGTGGTATTTGCTGGTTCTCCGAACTGCTCAAAATTTCCGCTACTGGATCTCCAGAACTGGGCAGAACTTGCTGAATGGCACCTCTGATACCACATCTCTTAACTATAAATAAATTTATAAACTTTCATCATTTCAGTCCTGGTGTCTTCAAAAGTCCATTAACGGGTACTGGAAATAGCAATCTATCTATGTTAAACTTTATCAAATAAACTAACTTTATAATATTTCCCTTCTAATCTTGAACTTTATTCAAATATGGAAACTTGATCTCTTCATTTCTTTTCATTTTTTTCCTTTGTTCTAGGTCACAAGATTCTTCAATATTTCAACAAGTCTGCTTGCAAATGCAATATAGGAAAATTATCCAGGTCACTGTATAGCCAGGCTTATTGTTTGTATATCCTTTCTAATTACTTTAACATGATCCTGTTTCTTTTATATTTGAGTATAACATCTTTATTCCATTCATTATGGCTTGCATTTGTGCAAGCACATCCAATGCAATCTCAATTTTGTCAGGAAAAACTTGTTTCTCTTCCTTTTAGACACTATGTCTTCATAGAGGCAGATGTCTCTTTTGACACTATTAATGTTAATATCCCATTTTTCAAAAATATCTTTCAATATGTCCAACTTGGAATATTTTACTCTGTTCTATCATTGTAAAAAGGAAAATTCACATAGTGCTGTGATACTTGTCAATACAAAGATTTTTAATAGTTGAAAAGCGGTTAACAAACAATTTCAGAAAGTGATTAGAAAAAGAATTATGGGAATCAGTGTCCTTTCAAAGGTGCTGACTATTCTGGTTTGATCAAGATTCCCTCCACTTTTCATGGAAAAGTCTTAAGCTATTTCTTCCTCCACGCTATAAATTGCTGTAGATCGTAACCCACTTCATTAGATGCATGGTATACAATCCTAAGTGAAAACCTTAATCTATACTGTGAGATGTTTACAAAATTGATTATGGCCATTCGCAAAACAGTTGTTGATTGTTGCACACATGTAGTGGGATAATGGTTTTTGTCTCTATTCAGTCTTTGAATAATAAAATTAAATCTTTCAATTAATTCTAATTCAGCTTATAATTCTTTGCAATTCAATGTCAGGATTTTAGAAGTGTTCCATTCACAGGATTTTTGCCATTTCTGATACCATATTTATCATTTTGCACAGGGGCTGGCCAGTGGTGGGATTCAATTTTTTTACTACAAGTTCTGTAGGCGTGGCTTGGTGGGCGTGGCAGGGAAAGGATACTGTAAAATCTCTAGTCAGAGGTGGTATTTGCCGGTTCTCCAAACTACTCAAAATTTCCACCTGCTGAATATCACCTCTAGGGCTGGCCCATGTGAACAACATACAAAACATTGGGTCACTGCTGACCAACAGTGAACAACAACATATTAGAAGAAAAGTGGACATATCAATCCAGATCTGATGGGTGACTTTCCTATAATGTTTTGTAGAATAAATACGGGGTCAAAATTGGTATTTGTTGGAGAAAGCTCATGATGAAATTAGGTTGTGGTTTCAGACTCTGTTTCAAATACTGCAGTGGATAGCTGCATCTTAGTCCTCGTGCTCATCTAGCCTGTGTTCTGGCCACACAATGGAGGAAGAGGCAAGTTGTCCAATTATTTTCTGTATAGGAGATTGGAGCAACTAGCACATTTCTTTCAGCACTGCAACATTAATTTGCTATATGAAATAATGTCATGCTGTCACTGAATGCTAAGTGAACATGAATCTACTAATCCAAACCAGATACCACCATCTCTTTTTCATGAAGAATATGTCCTGAAGACATTATTCTTCAGTTTGGGCATTGATAGGCCCATATCTTTAAAATAAATGTCAAGCAGAGCTATATTCCATCTTTTTGGGATTGGTCCAAAAGCTGTAAGTTGAAGTAGCAGAATGGTGATTTTCCTAATTTTGTTCAGCTTTGTGTGCGGCAAATGTTCCAACCACTATCATACTTAGCTTTGAGGATGGAGTGCATCTGGTGATTTGGCTTGATGTGCTTAATGGCAAATGGCCCTTTTGCCAAATAGCAGACCCATGCAAGGAAATCTGCTAGGATCAGCATGTGTTTTCTTAACAGAAGTGGCTTATGAACAAAGCCAATGGTTTTGTAGAGATTCTGCAAACGGATAAACAATGTCATAAAGAATGGAATGAACCACTCAGTTAATTTGTGTACAGCATGTACAACTGGAAAATAGTTTATTCAGTTTCAGGTAATCCTCAACTTACAAACACAATTAAGCCCAAAATTTTCATTGCTAAGCAAGGTAGTTGTTAAGTGCCTCATTTTACAATCTTTTTGCCACAGTTGTTAAGTGAACCACTGCAGCTGGTGAGTCATGAGGTCATCATGTGAATGGCTTCCCCTACTGACTTCACTTGTCAGGAGCCAGCTGGAAAGGTTACAGATGATAATTACTTGACTACAAGACAGTGCAACTGTCACAAATACATGCCTGTTGCCAAGTGTCTGAATTTTGATCACGTGACCATGAGGATGCTGCAGGTTCATAAGTGTGAAAAATGGTCATAAGTCACTTTCAGTGCTGTTCTAACTTTGAATGATCACTAAATGAATAGTTGTAAGTCAAGGAGTATATTTAGTCATTTGAACCACAATGCCTGTTACAATGGTGGTCTCTTTCTAAGCAATAAGAATTCTTTTGCCTTTCTCCATACATCGATCCTGGCTTGCTTCAGCACAATTTATCTTTCTGGATATTTTGCAAATGTCTTTATTACATTTCATAAACAAATATTAAAATACAAAGTAAATAAAGGAGAGAAAAGAGGAGGGGAATAAGATTCAAAAGTGGCACATGAATACATTGAACAAATTTACAGATATAAAACAAGCGACCTCCAACATTTTTCTATTTAAAGATAATACAACATAACAACCTCTCTTTAAAAAACTGTCAATATTTCAATATTTATAATAAATTCAATATTATAAATATATATTCAATATATTAAAATACCAGTGACACTCTAAAAAACCAATATATTCTTCTAATTTTGATCTAACATAAGAAATTTCAAATGGGAATAACTATTTAAAAAAATCTTTAATCTTAACTCTATCCACATTATTTTCATATTCAGATCAGATTTAATCTTCAAGTCCCAAAATCAAAACTTGATTTTTATATAATGTATCTTTTTGAAATAGAGTCATTCTTTGATACTCTTCTGGTCTTCGTCTCCTCTTCAAATAAAACTAATATAGGAGCAGAACTATGTAAAAGCTATTTAACAGATTTTAACATAACAGAGAGTGCAAACCCAAACTGGGTGCCAACATATGGTTCAGTGGACGAATTGAGTAAATCATGGTTCAAAGACCAATTTGGTCTGATATTTTGAGAGAGATTGTGAGTTCTAGTCCAACTTTGAGCATGAAAGCTGACTGGGTGACTTTAGACCAGTCACTCTTTCTCTCAGCCGAACCCACCTCATAGGGTTGTTGTGTGGGGAAAATAGAATGAAGAAGTGTAATGAATTTGTTTGTTGCCTAAAGGCCCTGTCACACTGCCCAACGGATGCAAAACGTTTGTAAAAAGGACACAGCGGGCGAGAAAAATGTTCCATCCGTTGTTATCCACTCTCAAAAGGGGCAAAAATTTGCATAAGCAGAGCGGATAACACGGAAAGGAACGGACGGGGGGAGGACGCAGAGCGGATGGAAAGCGGATGTGGAACGGAAGCCTAGCGGATGGAAGCGGATGCAGAGCGGATGCGTAGAGGATGCAGAGCGGATGCGTAGAGGATGCAGAGCGGATGCAGAGCAGATGCGTAGCGGATGACGCGGATGTGTAGCTGCATCTGCTTTCATCCTTTCTCCGTCCGTGCTACTAACGCTGCGCATCTGTTCCGCTTCCTCCCTGCGTCCGTTTACCGCTGGAACGGATTTGAGTTGCGCAGATGCACAGCAGATGCCTAGCGGATATAGCAGATGCGTAACGGATGCAGAATGGATGTCCCCCGTATGCCTAGCAGATGCAGAACGGATGCATTGGATACATTTTCCGCTCAAAAGTTTTGAGCAGCTCAAAACCTGAGCGGATGAAATGTCAATGGACGGATGCTGGACGGATAGAGAGGAAGCAAAACAGAGGCAGTGAATACAGAACGGAAGCATCGCGTTAACCAACGGATGGCAAGTATTTTTCTCTGTTTTACATCCTCTTTCCATCCGTTGGTGCAGTGTGACAGGGGCTTTAGGTTATTTGTAAAAGGTGGGAGATGAGAGGGAGGGAGGGAGAGAGAGAGAGAGGGAGGGAGAGATAATGACAATATTACAAATCCAGCCAAATAGTTCCAAGAGTATCTTAAGTCCACTTTCCCTTTGTTTAATGCAATGGACTGGTTGAGGAATCTGCCTTGGAGTGCAATTCTCATTCAGTGAACTCTTTGGTCTACAGATTTTACAAAAACAAAACATTGGAATTCACCAACTGCTCAGATTCTTCTGTCCTTTGCCCTCTAAGTAAAGTTCATCTACACTATCTTTTTAGTTTTACTCCACTTAATTTATTTGTTAATTTTTATTGAAGCTCACTCACTCCCTTGTGGAAGCATGCTATGAACAATATTCTTTTTATGGTCTCAGTTGAAGATTACAAGCACTGTAATATTTATTTTGCAAGATGATTTGGCTGTTTCAGTATCAGCTCTGGATCTGTCTTGATACAATGTTCATTTAACAAAAAGGGAACTTTGGTTTCACTAGATGATCATGCCTCATAATATAATTAATAGTATATTGATTCCAGAAGATAGAGAAGCTATCTTTGAATCATTTGTTCTCTCTGTTTAAGATAGAAGTTAAATCAGTAATCTTTTATGAATTGAACAGGAGTAAATACGTTTTCACTCCATTCCAGCTTAGAAGATATTCAACTGTCATCTAAAGACAACCCTCTTCATCTGAGGCAGTGATGTGCCAGAGGTCTTGCTTATCTGTAAAACTGAAGAGTCACACATTTGAAAGTGTAACAATTTAGAGAGGAAATGCAATATTTGCTTGCAAAACATCTAAATCCCAGGCACTCCAGGTAGATGCTGAAAAGGCTGAATGGGTTTTACTGCCAATTGGAGTAGAAAATCATCTTATATTAAACAATAATCTGACACATCTCAGGATGAGTCCTTTCATACCAATAGGGAGGTGATGTTTTTAAGCTTCATTGGCTTCCTGACAAACTTCATCAAAATACTTTACAGAGAAGGAATATGGGGCATATATTAAATATGTCCCATGGCTGACATGCTGAGAACTTATTCCAGAAAATAAGTAAAGGCCCTGTCACACTGCCCACCGGATGCAAAACGTTTGTAAAAAGGACACAGCGGACGAGAAAAATGTTCCATCCGTTGTTATCCGCTCTCAAAAGGGGCAAAAATTTGCATAAACAGAGCAGATAACACGGAAAGGAACGGAAGGGGGGAGGACGCAGAGCGGATGGAAAGCGGATGCAGAACGGAAGCATCCTTTTGCATCCTCTAGGCATCCTCTAGACATCCTTAATATCCGAGATAGGTCCCCTCTGCGAACGTTTTTTCCATTTTTAAATGCTTCCTTTGCGTGCTACATCCGCTTTCATCCTTTCTCCGTCCGTGCTACTAACGCTGCGCGTCCATTCCGCATCCGTTCCGCTTCCTCCCTGCGTCCATTTACCGCTGGAGCGGATTCGAGTTGCGCGGATGCGCAGCGGATGCCTAGCGGATATAGTGGGTGCGTAACAGATGACAATGGATGCAGAACGGATGTCCCCCGTATGCCTAGTGGATGCAGAACGGATGCGTTTGATACATTTTCCGCTCAAAACTTTTGAGCAGCTCAAAACCTTTTGAGCGGATGAAATGTCAATAGACGGATGCTGGACGGATAGAGAGGAAGCAAAACGGAGGCAGTGAGTACAGAACGGAAGCATCGCGTTAACCAATGGATGGTAAGTGTTTTTCTCCATTTTACACCCCCTTTCCATCCGTTGCTGCAGTGTGACAGGGGCTTAAGGCAAGAATAAAGTTGAATTTCACCTGGATTAAAGTTAAATCTTAATTTACATATTTATACTGGCAACTCTTCAAATCACTGTTTTTTTCCCCTCTGCTGGTTCATTGCATGTTTTTAACCATAGAAAATAAAACTGCTGTTGCCCTTCACATTTAGATGCCTCTTAATTAGTTTCAGTTGACTTTGTTGGTCCTGGCCTCTTCCTCTTCTGCATAAAGTAAGACTGAAATTAAGCTGTTGAAGAATTGTTAGGATGAAAATAATAGAATGAACAGTGTATTGCATATAGGAATCCATTGGGAAACTGATAAAAAAGAGTTTTTTTCTCAGTTTTGACTGTCAAATCACAACAATAAGACTGGTGCTAGAAATATTACAAGAGGATGGGTATGGACAGTAGCGTTGAGAGTGCCCTGCCTATCTTTGGCATCTCATGTTTGAGATGCAAAGGCCCAGGCAACTTTGGAACAACCCTGGGGAAGATTTGATTGTCAATTGCCAGGACCAAATGACTTTTTTGAGGTACTAGGCAGCTTCCTTCCCACTTCATTTCAGTTGGAAATTAATTTGTGACTCCAGCAATCAGAGCAGCTATTTTACCTTAATGGCTCCAAATTTGCATGGAAGTTTGAAAAAAAGATTTTTGCCAAATTTGAGATTTTCAATCAAAATGATGAAAATCACACTGTGCCAGTGTTCTCTGAGCTGTGCCCATTTTGTATATGCGTGGACATCCCAGTGCACGTACAAAAAGGGTGAATCTTGTGTCTCAAGAGTGTGGTGCTGCTTTTCTCTCTTGGCTGCCCTGTGAGTGCCTCTCAGATGGACTAAGAACCAGAGAGATGGACTAAGAACCAGAGCCATTTTAACATTCCCAGTATTTGTAAAGATGTTTTATTGAAAGGATTGTAAATGTTTAGCATGGTGTACAACAAAAAAACAGGAAAGAAAATATAACTTCACCCAAAATAGACTTACAGTTGGGATTTTTTTTAAAAAAAAATTGGTATCTTGACTATGAAAACAAAAGTCATTACTGTACACTTACCATGCTGGAAGTCCCATTGAAACTAAAATGGACTTCTGATGTGCAAGGAAATAATTAACAATAGAATGGGCAGTAAATGCTAAAAAATAAATGAGAACAAATTCAGCTACAGATAACATGAGGAAATGGATACAAAAGCACTGAAAGGGAAGAAATTGTTGCATAGCAAAAGAGAAAAAAATGCAGGAAAATTCAGAAAGCAATGTAAGACATTACAGACAATAATTATTTTATCTACCAATTATCTGGCTTTGAGATGAGAGCTAATTTCAAAAAGTCCTTGTCAGATAATTTGCATTCCTTCAATTCTTTCTTTCCCTTAATCCTAGCTATTTGTTCTTAGCCTTTAAATTTCTCCCCATCTGGAATATTCCCTTACTGGAAAAGCCTTAAGATGGCTGTCACCTTGATTTAAACAGGATTTACTCCCAGAGGGTTTTTTATGGGATTGCAACCTACAGGCTTCTGTTTCAAGCTGATGTGTAGATGATGGGGGAATTGCTGGGTCTTCAAACTGAAAATATTTAGACTTCGAAGGAAAAAAAAATGTCCTGGCTGTATGGAATAGAATAGCAAATAAGGCCAGTGGATGTTCCATCACCAGTAGCTGAAAGACTGCAGATGATAATTTGATTCCCCCACCCCATCTATTCAGTCCATCTGGGGTTCATTTCCAAAGCATTGGAAAACTTGTTCCAACTGAAATTGATCAGGATTCTAGGTACACAAGCAGTCTAATCCAATTTCACCTGCAGAGGACACAACATTCCTTTTGACAAAGATTGCCCTGACAACAATGATTTCCTTTTTATTTGCAAATCCTCCTTCCTGAAGCTCTTCTGTGCAGTTTCTCAGTGCCTCCTTCCTTGTCTGTTTCTACCCAGCTGCCCCTATGTAATATTGATGTCCTCTGCTTATGGCTGGCACCATCTATAGAACAACATCAGAGACAGTGCCAGTCATAAGCCATGGACATCAATATTACATTGGGGCAGCTGGGCAGAGGTGAGAATAGCATGGAACTTTTAAGAAGCAACCTGCAAAGAGCGAGGTTGATGTCATGTTGACATGACAAAGAACTAAAATGAGGAGGTTTCATAGCAAAAAATTAGCTATTGGTTTATTCCAAATTTTATGTGACCAGCTGACTTTACATCTCAGGGTCGCTTGCAGCAATGCAACCTCCTCCTCTTTAAAAAACCCTGATAAAATCAATTATTAATAAAAAGATATAGCTAAAAATACAAAGATTCAATTCCACTGATAATTTGTCACACTCTCAATGGAGAAAGCACTGGTCCTTGAGCCCAAATGCATCCTTGGCTGAACTCACAAAAAATACTGACCTAAAAGTGGGCATTCATGGGAGCTTGGGGTGATACTTGTATAACATTTCAAGAATCACAGGGAACATCTTGAATTTGATCTGAAAGGCAAGTACCAACTGTTTCATCAGGGGGACAATGTGTGATTTTAGGCACCACTCACCATATTTTGGGCCAGCTGCAACTTTTCCATCAAGTTCAAGGACTGCCCCGTAAAACCCTCCAACAAGTCATTGTCATCTGTCTAGCTGTTATCCAGCCATTAAAACTTGCTTTCTTTCAAAAGGTGTTTTTAGAATACAACTTCACAGATTCAGTTAGTTGTCAGGATCAGGACAAAGTAGCCCATTACTTAACAAAAGATGGGTCCGCCCAGCTTGATATTTTCCAGTTGTAGAGATAATTCCCCTGAATGCCAAGAGAGCATTTCTTATTGTTTATTACAACCTCAGATCTTGCTGCAGTTTGTCTAAACTTGGAAGTTAAGAAAAGCTAGCCAGTACTAGGATAGAAAACCATAGCAAACTCCAAGATTGTGGGCAAGATAGGGAAGAAGACAACAGCAAGACTTCCAAGAAAAGTATACAGATGAATTAATGTCTTTGGTGGGATGTCTTATCTTTTTAATGGGCTCATATAGTAAGTTTCACTAGCCTGGCATTTCCTCCAAGGTACGCACCAAAGTGAAAGACAAATAACATATATACTACTTATACATTGCTAATCTTGTACAATTATTTTTGACCAACATATTCATTCTAAAATTTCCTTGCTTTTTTACAAGTCCACCACATGTGTATGTACCTGGTGATTATTTACATTTCCAACATTTCAAGGATGTGTTACTAAGCATTTTAGCCAATCTTGCCAGAGAAAATGCCACTTGTAAAACAGGATGATCACACTGTGTTCGATATACCTATATGTAAATAATAAAAATATTAAATATATATTAGAGAGTTTACTGCTCTCTTTTATAACTTGTTTTAATGCCAACCTTTTACTTCTGGAAAGATGTCCATTTATTTTGGCATACCATTTTGAAGGAAGGCAATAGAGATCCATAGCCAAAGGAAGAAATCTTATTTTGGTGATGTTCTAGCAGGGATTTCAGCCCATCTCCCACTGTTGTTTAGGCAATAATGGGAAGGTGTATATCCAGTAGTAAATAAAAATATTTTGGACTCAAAGTTCTCTCATTCCCCAGCTTTTGTCTTGATAGAAAGAAAATACGATCACTCAGGAATTATCTTTTGTGCCCACTCAGCTAATGTAAACCTAATAAGATTTTGAAAAAGTCAGTTGTTTGATTCTAACCCCACCCCCAAAGACAGCTCTAAGGTTAAAAAGGAACATTTTAAAAAAGGAAACTGGAAATCCACTCCAAAACATCTGAAAATGCCCCCTGTGCAAAAATAACAAACACATCTTTTGTGTTGCAGTGGAGTTTGAACTGAACAGCCTTGGCATTAGGCAAGATTTTCTGTGCTTTATTTAGCACATTGTACAGTACGTGTATATCATGTCCTCAGTGTGCCAGGACTCAGAACTGAATTTAATGGCAGTTGCTGAGAGTAAAATCCACAAATCATTGAAATCTAATTTATTGGCGTTTGACCAACCGATGGCTCTGTCCTTTGGATAAAGTATTCTTTGGTTTCCCTCCAGTTCACTTCAGAAGAGCCACGACTAAATCATGAGGGATGCTGAAGAGGTGTCATTTCTGATATACTGGATCCTTTCAAGATTGCCTCAACATGGCCATCATATTTGATTGATCTCTTGAAGTGTGTTAAAAACGTCCTTGCCTGCCACCATGCATAGGAATTAGTGGTTTAATTAAGAAAACCCATGTTCTCACTGTAAATGGATCCAATAATGTTAAACAAGCGTTCTCAACACTTTGAAATTGTATTTGATAAATGCACTCAAGAACAAATCCTACTGAATTTTGCTGCTGTGGCAATAGGAGAATGAGAGGTTGGTGTGGGATTCTAAGCATCTTCTGCTTACAATTAATAGCACAGCACCAGCCAGTCAGCAGGTACACTTACAATTGGCTTATTTGCAAGCACTGATGGTGAGACTTTCCCTTTGATCAGGGTCAGCTTTATATAGACTGGAACACTGGGGTGTTGAGTAAACATGTTTAAGACTCTCCAATAAGTGCTGAGAGGTCAGAAAGTAGCGTAAGTAGTAGTAGTAGTCATTGGTGCTCATGGTCCAAAGCCTTCTGATCTTGTATGCTACTTAAGGATGGGGCAGTCCTACCAAGTAACATATTAATATATTAAAGAAACACGACTTGTTGGAGAAAAGACACTGCTATGATTTGTGTGTGCATTTTGGAAGCTGAAGACTCTTAATACTCTGACCCCTAGGAGATGAGAATTGATTTGTTGCCATCATAATTTATCAGCTTCATGCATAAAAATGTGTGGCAGCCATCAGTTATACCTCCTCTGTCTTCTCAAAATATATCACATGTCTCTAGTTAGGAATGACTCCATATTGACTTCCGATTTGGGTCTCCAGCGACAGACTGAAATTCGCGATCATACGCAGTTTCGATCTGTGCTCACCGCTGGAGCACCCCGATCCTTTGGATTCGGGGCTGAAGCCACCCTGCAGAGGTGGTGAAGAGGGGGAGATTGCTAGCCGAGTGGAGGGGAGCTTGGCTGGTTTAAACTCCTTTCCTCAAAGGCGGTTGCAGCAGTGGTCAGAAATGGCCACCTCAAAGAAGAACCTGACTTGTGCAGGAGGAAGACAAAGAGGAACTGACTGGGCTAAACAACAGAGAACATCTTAGCAAGGTACCCTGAATCTAAAAGTACCCAGAGGGATATTTCTGAAAGATCTTTAAGCGGCGAAGGAGAGAGAAAAGGAGGTTAAAGGTTTTTTTTACCTTTATATTGACAATTACAAATGGTATGGAAAGAAATTTATATTAATCTATTTTGACACTAATAGGCAACCATAAGCTGAAATCTAAGTGTCAAAAGGAGAATAAATATTTTTTTTCTTGGTCATTTTAAAGCCCTAAAAATGAGAAGAGTGGAGGCAAAAGGGTGGGACTTGGAATAATGGAAAAATGGAGTGCCACCTGGAAAAATAAAGAGGATAAACAGTGAAACTTTGAAAAGACTCCCAAGGATACATTGTAACTGAAATCTTATTAAAAGATACAGTAACCCACGGAAAGGAAAAGTAAAGGAAAGAAACAAGAAGGAATCATTTAGTCTGGGATCATTTGGTGATTTAAAAAAAAACTTTTTGGCATTGGTTTTTTCTTTCTTTTTATGTTTTTACTTAAAGTCAATTGGGTGCTTGTTCAAAAGTGTTTAAAATCCATTACTCCTGGCGGAACTGAAGATGAGTCTTAAAAAAAACAGAAAGAAGATGCAGAAAGGGGAGGAAGATCCTTTGGCTTCATTTTTGAATTGTTTTGAAATGGACATCCTGAACTATGAAAAGCAAAAGGAAAAGCTTCAAGAGCAAGAAGAAGGGCGGGACAAAGAAGAAGCCATTTTCAATGATCAAATAATGCAAAATGTGGTAAAAAGGGGATAAAGGGGGAAAGGAGTTAAAAGTTTGAGATCAAAGGGAACAGCCAAAAAGAAGAATAGTCTGAAAAAGAAGTATAACAGCAAGGAAAGGCAGAAAAGAAAACTACAAAAGGGAAAATTAGAGAGAGAAGGGTATAAAAAAAGGGATGAGAAAAAGGGGGGAAAGATAGAAAGGGAAAGAACTTATGAGGGACAAAAACAGGAAATAAAGAAAAAGGGGAAATGTACTAAGATGAAAGATATTTGCTCAGCTAGAAAACAGAGACAATGGTTAAATTAAGTTAAAAGTGAGGATTCTGCAAAGGTATAAAAGATAGTGTTGTGACAGTAGAATACTGTAATGAGTTAGAAATGAAATAAGTAAATAATCTATGAGATAAAACTGTATTGTTATGTAATGGTATGTTTATAATTTATGCAATAATAAAGAAGAGAGGGAAACATTGCAATTGTTTCTAAAGATTGATAAAATATTGAAAAGAAATGTGAAAGATTTATAAGGAAATTTATACCAGTTATTAGAATGAATTTGAATAATTATTTTGCTTATTAATAGTAAATAATTTATAAGATAAAACTGTATGACTATCCAATGGTATGCTTATTAACAGTTAAGTAATAATGAAGAACGGAGGGAAACATTTTCATTATTCTCACAGATTGATAGATATTGAAAAGAAATGTGAAATATTTACAAGGTTCATACCAGTACTAGAATGATTTAGAATAACTATTTTGTTTACTAATGTTTATATAATGTTTATATATATATATATATATATATATATATATATATATATATATTATAACCAGCCACATAAGCAAAGAAATCCAACAGACGATCATCCC
>BLBF01000033.1:23848119-23866580 GCA_015471245.1 Laticauda colubrina
ATAGAATAGAATAGAATAGAATAGAATAGAATAGAATAGAATAGAATAACAGAGTTGGAAGGGACCTTGGAGATCTTCTAGCCCAACCCCCTGCCTAGGCAGGAAACCCCACACCACTACAGACAAATGATCATCCAACATCTTTTTTAAAACTTCCAGTGTTGGAGCATTTTCTGGAGGCAAGTTGTTCCACTGATTAATTGTTTTAACTGTCAGGAAGATGGAAGTCAGACAAACTCCATGATAACAACCTGATAAAAATGCCCTATTTATTTACATTTGCTCCTTTAAAAGTGTTTAAATTTTGTATGTAAACAGATCAGATAATTTTTGTTCTTGAGTGATATATCAATCACATAGTCAGTAAATGAAACTTTTTCGTAAGAGCCGAAGTCTATTACATGGATGCATAACAATGGACATCAAGTAGAATTTCTAAATATAACATGCCCATAAATAAATAGAACCCAAACCAAATAAAAGAAACTGGGCAACTAAAATTTCCATTAAATTTGATGTTTTTGTCACACTTTAGAGCTACTCTGTCACAGTTTTGGCTTATTCTTGCAATAGCTAATATACAATGAGACATCCTGTATGTCCTTACAATGGCTGTTATTTAAAAAACAATAATAACATATTTCTGATGAAATTGCTTTTGAGTATATTTCAACTGAAATATTTGAAATAGAGATCTAAATTCATAAGGCAAAATAAAATACAACATGGAAGATTATTTCACTCAACAGTATCAAGGAAATGTATTTTAATATTGTAAAGAACAATATAAAGAGACATTTTATTCATGTACTTACAGGGCAGATTATAAAAGGAAGATCTTGAAGCAAAAATCAGCAATAAAAACCTGTGCTTTGTTCACAATTGCAATCTTGGTTACATGTAGCTCTAGACTAGGGGTGGTCAACCTTTTTTTACCTACTGCCCACTTTTGTATCTCTTAGTAGCAAAATTTTCTCTAACCACCCACTGGTTCCACAGTAATGGTGATTTATAAAGTAGGGGACAAAACCCCTACCGCCCACCATGAAAGCTGGAATGCCCAATGGTGGGTGGTTGGGACCAGGTTGACTACCACTGCTCTAGACAAACTTCCTTTGATCTATGATATAATGGTGAATAGAATTAATGTACGAGGCTTGAACTAAAAAAAATTCTGGAAACGTGTCTTCATCTGAGAGGGAAAACTTATATTTTATTCATAGCACTAACAGAGTATTAAACAAGCAACTGTGGCTGCAGAGCTTAAAAGCTCTTACTTTACAGTCCTCAATTTACAAGTAGATCAGAAAAAGAGTATCTAAGAATTTAAACCTGTTGCTTAATCCAGCACTAAATCCTCATTTCTCAGTAACCACAGATGCAACTTTAGCATAATGCCTCTTCCCTATCCACATTTACAAATAACCCTTTAAAACAAACTGGGAAATGTATGGACTTTAAATATTCCTGGACTATAATTCCTGTTCACCCCCAGGAGTAGAGATGAGTTCTACAACTTCTTTCTCTAATTTTGTGTCCATCATAAATGTGGACTTCACTTCTGTTAACTCCCAGTCCCAGGATGGTCACCTGGAAGGTAATTTCTAATAATTCTACAGTGTTTGCCTATCTTGGCAATTTCTAGTTCAAATCCCAGAGCTCCAGAGCCAGCATGGTCCTCAATGAGAATTCTGGGACTTGAACGCCACACACCTGGATATTGCTGTGGTGGTGATGCACTATTCTAGTAGGAATCAGAATGAGGAGGTTTCTCCTGTAGCAATTGGAGAGGTCATGCATTTCCTATGCTTCTCCTAAAGCAGTGGTTTCCAATCTTGGCAACTTTAAGACTTGTGGACTTCAATTCCCAGAATTCCTCAGCCAGCTTTGTTGGCTGGAGAATTCTGGGAGTTGAAGTCCACAAGTCTTAAAGTTGCCAAGGTTGGAGACCACTGTCCTAAAGCAAGCTGAAGGTTGCTTTGATTCTCTGCAGTAGGTTGTTTTTTCTTCTTGTATATTTTGATCAAAATCTTTTGCTTCCCAGGTTTATCTCTGGTGGTGGGGCTTGTATTGTACATCTCCACCATCAATGATGAAATGCTCAACAGAACCAAGGATTCGGAGACATACTTCACTTACAAATATGGCTGGTCCTTTGGTTTTTCTGCCATTTCTTTTCTTCTAACTGAGGTAAGATGAGGTCATTGGACACACTATAGGAAGTACATTTTGTTGCCACTTGATCAGAAACTTGATAACATACGTTTGCTATCTTTTCTGTATATTTATTTAGGGGCAAAGAGGGCAAGAGGGGCAATGCCCTTGTATTCCATGGCAATCATATTGTGCCATTTTTATTGCTATTCCTTTAAATTAATTAAACAAAACAATTCCATCACAGCAGTCTTCCCTGATCTGAGCACCTTGATGTCCATATCTGATCAACGTCCTATAATTTTCAGCAAAAGCCACATAAGCTGCCGAACTCTAGTATTGGAGTATCAGAGGTCTGCCATTTATAAGGGATAAAATAGTTGAATCTTGACTCTGACATTCACTGTAACTCAGGCCAGTTTAGACTGCAGACTTTTAATAGCTGTGGAAACCATTTTGATTATAGCAGCAAAGATATTTTTTGTTGCTTCAAAATAAGGTAAAATAGCTTTACTGACAGAATTTTCTTCCCATCCACACAGTATGCAACAGAGTCATACCCTATCATTATGATTTCGCTAACATCGGAATCAAAATTGTGAAGTTCATACATGTGCCACACTGTGAAATATTTTTAGAAATTTATTTTGAACTCGAATGAATGCTCAGTCCACTTAGGTATATATCACAGCTTTGTCATAAATCTTTGGCCAGTTATCTGCTTATAACAGGGAACTCCTCTTCAGTTCCAAAGCATATTTTCAACACCCATTTGTGATCCATACTGGAAAAACATTTGAAAATGATACTAGAGAAAAGGCATTTCCCCCAAGCAAAGGCTTGTAGAACAAGAGGGATCAGGCAATAGACAAATCAGTAAATTGAGCCAAAGTAATGAATTGTTCTCTCATGAGCTGTTCAGAGCATCCAGAAGTGGGAGGTGCTTCAGTCTCTTCTGGAAAGACTGGGCTTAAAGCCCATGTCACACTGCATCAACGGCTGGAAAGAGGATGTAAAATGGAGAGAAACACTTGCCATCCGTTGGTTAACGCGATGCATCCGTTCTCTACTCACTGCCTCCGTTTTTCTTCCTCTCTATCCGTCCAGCATCCGTCGACTGAGGTTCCATCTGCTCAAAATGTTTTGAGCTGCTCAAAACTTTTTGAGCGGAAAATGTATCCAACGCGTCCATTCTGCATCCGCTACGCATACGGGGAACATCCATTCTGCATCCGTCGTCATCCGTTACGTGTCCGCTACATCCGCTAGGCATCCGCTGCGCATCTGCGCAACTCAAATCCACTCCATTGGTAAACGGACACAGGGAGGAAGCGGAACGGATGCGGAACGGATGCGTAGTGTTAGTAGCACGGACGGAGAAAGGATGAAAGCGGATGCAGCTCGCAAAGAAAGCATTTAAAACAGAAAAAACGTTCGCAGAGGGGACCTATCTCGGATATTAAGGATGTCTAGAGGATGCCTAGAGGATGCAAAAGGACACATAGGGGAAAACCTATATTGCCTATAAAAATGGGGAACAACTCACCTGGATCTCACTTTCAGACCAGCAGTCCTGCTGTGCAGACCTCTGCAGCCTTCATCTGCCTCTTCCACAGCATCCAGTCATGTCCACCATGGCTCGTAACACAGTCCTTTTGGTAGCCACCATCGTTCCGCAACAGTGCGAAGCCATCTACAGGCTCTTTCAACTGTACTACAGGAAGAAAAGGAGGTGGCCAAGAAGCGTCTGGGTCCGAAGATGGATCGGGAGAAGAGCAGAGTACGGACTGTACAACAAGCTGATGGTGGAGCTGAGGAACGAAGACCCTCATGCATTCCAGAATGGCACTCCAGGGCACTGGAGGAGCTCCTCCAGATATTCTTCGATGATGGCCTGCACCACTTCTCTGACCACAATGCTGATGGTGTTGTGTGGCACCCTCCAGCCATGTTTGACGAAGTTGTGGAGCGGCTGACACCCAGGTTGACCAAGCAGAGCACCAACTTCCGGCCCAGCCTGGACCCTGGGCTCAAGGTGGCACTCACTCTGCGCCACCTGACCTCAGGGACCACCTACAGGAGCATGCAGTATGGCTGGAGGGTGCCACACAACACCATCAGCATTGTGGTCAGAGAAGTGGTGCAGGCCATCATTGAAGAATATCTGGAGGAGCTCCTCCAGTGCCCCTCCACTGAAGAAGGCTGGAAGAAAGTTGCAGAGCAGTGGTATCAGAAGTGGAACTTCCCACACACCGTTGGAGCCATCGATGGCAAGCAAAGCGCCAGCCAAGTCGGGGTCCACTTATTTCAACTACAAGGGCTTCTTCAGCATCATCCTCTTCGCCATGGTCGATGCTGACTACAAGTTAATGTTCATCGATGCTTCAGGCAATGGCTCATTTTCAGATCCCCAGGTATACAACGCCAGTCACCTCAAGGAGGGGCTGGAATGCAACCTCATCATGGGCTTCCCAGATCCAGACCCCCTGCACAACGACACGCAAGATGTGCCCTACTTCATCGTGGGGGATGACGCCTTCTCCCTCACAACCTACCTCATGAAGCCCTACACTTCCAGATGCCTCACCCGTGAAGAGAGGATCTTCAACTACAGGCTGTCCAGGGCTTGGCGGGTGGTGGAGAACGCCTTTGGCATCCTGGCCAACAGGTTCCAGGTACTTCTCACCACCATGCAGCATCACCCAGAGACCGTGAGGCACATTGTGGAAGCTTGCTGCATCCTGCACAATCTCATGCGCACCCGCTACCCAGTCTTGCAGAACAGGCTCGTGGACCTCCAACAAGGGAATGGGGACATGGAGCCTGGGGAATGAAGGCAAGAGCGAAACCTGATAGACACTGAGGATGTGCAAGGCCCCAACAAAGCCTCACGTGAAGGGAAGAAGCAGCGCAACCTCCTGAAACACTGGTGCAACTCCCCAGCTGGAGCAGTGGAGTGGCAAGACAGGATGATAGATGATTAATGGATGCTTCCTTCAGCCTGTCTCATCACACTGATGAGATTGGGCCATGTATGTTGGGTGGGCCTACAAGGAACAGGGCATTTAGTAAAGAATTGTGTTTATGTTGACATGTGTGGATGATTGATTACATTATTATTGATAATATGTGTGGCAGCTGGGAGGGTGGACCATACAGTCCCACTATGCTTGCACTGGAGGTTTATCTATCCCACAGCTATCCTAACCCATCCCATAGGTATCCCTGCCCATCCCACTGCTATCTCAACCCATCCCACAGCTATCTTAACCCATCCCAAAGGTATCCCTGCCCATCCCACAGGTATCCCTGCCCATCCCACAGATATTACCCATCCCAAAGGTATCCCTGCCCACCCCACTGCTATCTTAACCCATCCCACAAGCATGCAAAGGCTAAACCATTTCTAAAAGTTTCCACCAAGACTTTATTTACAAAAATAAATGAGGCAAGTGTGTGAAGCAAAGATAATCTTTATTAATAACAAGCTGTAAAAGAAAAATGACCCAAGTCAAGTGTCCAAATAAAGTGTACAGGTAGCCACCCAGTCTCTGGCACTCTTCTCTGTCACTCAGAGGTGTGCCCAGTCTCAGGGGTGAAGGGTCCAGGTGCTGTGGAGGTGGCTGCTGCTGGAGTGCTGGTCTGAAGCGCCACTGGGGTGCCTGGCCCCAAGAGGACAACAGGGGACGGTGTGTTGAGGAAGCTCTCGGACAGCTGGCTCAGCCCCGTGATGTTGAGAGCTCCTTCCTGCATGCCATGGGGTGTCAGCCCCAGTACCGACGACAGATGTACTGAGGCCGGGCTTGGCTGTGGGTGGAGGAAGGAGCAGTGTAGTGGGGCTGTCTGGTCTGCAGCTGTGTGAGGACTGGCATGGGTGGCATCGGTGATGTGGGTGGCATCGGTGATGTGGGTGGCATCGGTGGCGTGGGTGGCATCGATGGCATCAGTGGAACAGGTGGCAACAGTGTCGTCCGATGAACCTGTGCCTGGACTGGGAAGGGCTGCTGCCTGTGCTGCTGGACCTCCTGGTAGCCGTAGCCCTGGGAGGTGAGGGCCTGTGGAAAGCCTTGGAATGGGAGTGACATCACCTGGGGTGGAGGAGCAGACCTGGACTGGGTGGGAGCAGGTTCATCTGGATCTGGAGGGTTGTGAAGCAGATTGGTGATCCTGTCCTTCACCACCTGATACTGGGGTTCCGCCATGTCCGTGAGGGTCTGGTTGACATAGGTGAGGAAGGGCTTGCGGTTGGAGGATGAGGAGTCAGTGTGGACCAGCTGAGAGAGGATATCTATGCTGCTCCTGATGGTGTCTCTTATCTCCAGCAGGACAGTGTGGCTCTGCCCCTCCTGTCTGGCTCTCTGCCTTTCTGTGGAGGTGGAGCTGGGGGTGGATGCGGGTTGGACTGTGGTGGAAGTGCCGTCTCCTTTCTCCCACTACGCCAGGGAGTCCTCCACGTGCTCTGCCACGGTTAGAACAGCTGTCCGCGGGTTCTCCGTCGTGGCACGCTCCACAGACACTTGCCTGGAGACAGGAGCTGACTCTCAGCCGGAAGAGGACTGGCTCTCAGCAGGCTGCCTGAGAGAGAGGGTTGTGAGAGGGGCTGCTCCTCGGTGGTGGATCTCACCCTCCAAGAAACTTCACTTGGCCATCATGGAAATCTCTCGGTCCGGCAGATTGACCGTGGCCTGGCCAGATTTCTTGAGGTGCAGCTTCCTGTACCAGGTGTGTATGTGCTTCCACCAGCCGAGGAGCACCTCCGAAGTGTAGCCCAGGCTCTCCGCCTTCTCTCTTCAAGCAGCCTGCTTCCTTTTGGTGTCCCTGTAGAGCCTGTGTCCCTTCCGCCATAGATAGTCATTCTCTCTCAGCCACTCCAGCACCTCATCCTCATGTTCCTCCTCGATGGAGTATTGCCTCCTCTCCCGTTCTCGCATATGCCTCTTCCTCCCTTTGGCAGGACCAGATGGGCCCTCATCAGAGGGGCTTCCAGGTTGTAGGGGCTGTTCCTCAGCACCAGCAGCACCAGCAGCAGCAGCGCCAGCAGCACCAGCAGGACCAGGATCAGCAGCAGCAGAGTAACCACCAGCAGTGCCAGCAGCACCAGCAGGACCAGGATCAGCAGCACCAGCACCAGCAGCACCAGGATCAGCAGCTGCAGAGTAATCACCAGCAGCACCAGCAGGACCAGCAGGACCAAGAGCACGAGCAGGACCAGCAGGACGAGGAGCAGCTTCAGCAGAGTAAGCACCAGCAGAAGCACCACCACCAGGAGCAGCATCAGCAGAGTAAGCACCAGCAGAAGCACCACCGCCAGAAGCCGCATCAGCAGAGTAAGCACCAGCAGAAGCACCACTGCCAGAAGCAGCAGCAGCAGCTCCTCCAGAAGCAGAAGCAGAAGCAGCAGAAGCCCCAGCCCCAGAAGAGCGAGGCCGTGCTGCAGAAGCCCCAGCAGTAGCAGAGTGAGGGCCAGGGGGTGGGAGGGTGGCCCTGTCCCTCTTGCCAGGACTGGCAGCAGATGGCTGAGGCTTTCTCTTCTTCCCCATGGTTGTGGGGTTGCTGGCTGGCAGGCAGTCAGGCTGGCAGGCAGGCAGGCAGGCAGCAAGGCTGGCAGGCAGGCAGGCAGCAAGGCTGGCAGGCAGGCTGGCAGCAAGGCTGGCAGGCAGGGAGGCTGGCAGCAAGGCTGGCAGGCAGGCAGCAAGCCTGGTAGGCAGTCGGCCAGTGTGACAGGGCCTTAAAACTTCAGGACGCTCCTCCTCCTCCACAGTACACCTCCCCAGCATCCCCCAGTTTTAGCTCAGCCTTCGTGGTAAGTGGTAAGAGGTTGTGCACTCCCTGACTAGAATGGTTTTTCTGATTCAGCTATTCAAAATCAGGTTTGCTCTTGGGTTATTTCGGCTTGTAAAAATCTCCCCCAATTAATTTGGCATTTTCAAGGCTTGTGCCTCTATTAGGTTATCTCGATCAGTTTGAAAACAATTTCCTTGTGACTGGCGGAGCCTGCCACTCTGCAGGCAGCCTGAGACAGCCGCCTCAGGCAATTACCTTATCTAATCCCCCGATCGTTGTCTATGCGATAGTGGCTGACCGCTCACAGCCACGGCTCACTTCTCCTTGCTGTTTCATCTGACAGGAGCATTTATCTCGCAAGTTAAAGTGTTGGCAGCAGCGGCTTGTTAGATTGCTCAGGCATTAACTGCGGAAATTCTGGCTTCCCGCCTTTTTCAACGGCTGGCTTCAAGTTCGCACCTAAATATCATGAGCGCCATTCCCCGCTGGTTTCCCTTTTTGGGGACCGGGGCAAGTACCTTCCCACTCCATTTTCCATGGGCTTAGTTCTCCTTTGTCTTGCAGGTGTTGGATAAGCAGGCTAGTCCTTAAACAGGAATTTCTTTGCAATAGCCCTTGGATCATTTCATTAGAGTGAAGCTGCAAGAGCCATTTCAAACAGCGGGACATTTTTTTGACAGGAAAGAATCCACCCAGGTCCTGTATAGCTGGTTTCCCTTGTTGGGGACCAGGGATCCAGCATATTTCTTGCTTGGAGTGCTCGGGGGTTTCCCTTGTTGGGGACCCTTGGATACTGTTTTCCATATACACAGTTTTACATATAGATGAAAGCATATGAGTGTGTATATATAGATATAGACTTACACTCCTGGAGGAGCATTCTACTTACAACCACAGGGAAAGGCATCACTCCAAAGTACAAATACTAACAACAACAACAACAATAATAATAATAACAATAATTTTAAAAAATTAAAATTAAAATCAGAGGCAAGAGAATCAGTCCTCCACAATGGAAGACAATGTCTTCCGCTCCAAGACAAATAAGTCCCAAAATAAGTCAGTGAGCCCCCAAAAGGCCTCTTAAGGCATCAGATAAGGATGCCTACAGACGGCACCTAGCCTTGGAAAAGCAATTGCAGAAATGGGCCAGGGAGGCGGACAAGATGTCTGTGACACAACAATCGGATCAGGACCCAAGCCGATTGTTGGGGCCCTTGGACTTATCTACCCATCCCAGGCAGGCTATTTCTGGACAACCTCCCATAGGCATATCTCCTCCAGTGAGCACTGCCCGGCTAATCTGGGAAACCCATGATGACGTTGCGTTCCAGCCCACCCTTGAGGTCACTAGCGTTGTTTATCTGGGCATCTGAAGCTGACCCGTTGCCTGAAGCATCGATGTACATGAACTTGTAGTCAGCATCGACCATGGCGAAGAGGATGATGCTGAAGAAGCCCTTGTAGTTGAAATAATTGGACCCTAAGTTGGGTGGAGCTTTGCAGGCCACGTGCTTCCCATCTATGGCTCCAATGGTGTGGGGAAAGTTCCACCTCTGATACCACTGCTCTGCAACTTTCCTCCAGCCTTCTTCAGTGATGGGACACTGGAGGAGCTCCTCCACGTATTCTTCGATGATGGCCTGCACCACTTCTCTGACCACAATGCTGATGGTGTTGTGTGGCACCCTCCAGGCATACTTCATGTTTCTGTACGTTGTTCCAGAGGCCAGGTGGCGCAGAGTCAGTGCCACCTTCAGTCCAGGGTCCAGGCTGGGACGGAAGTTGGTGCTTGGCTTGGTCAATCTGGGTCTCAGACGCTCCAGAACTTCATCAAACATGGCTGGTGGCATCCTCATGAAGTTCTGAAATGCACGAGTGTCTTCATTCCTCAGCTCCACCATCAGCTTGTCATACAGTCCAAACTCCGCTTTTCTCCCGATCCATCTTTGGACCCAGACACTTCTTGGCCGCCTCCTTTTCTTCCCGTAGAAAAAGTGAAAGAGCCTGAAGAGGGCTTGGTTCTGGTGTTGAATGATGGCGGCTACCAAAAGGAGCATGCAATGATCCATGGTGGAGAAGAATGGATGCTGTGGAAGAGCAAGAGCAAGGCTGAAGAGGTCTGCACACCAGGTCTGCTGGACTGAAAGTGAGATTCAGGTGATTTCCTCCCCCTTTTTATAGGAAATGTCAGTTTTCCACTAGGTGTCCTTCCGCATACTCTAGGCATCCTCCAGACATCCTAAATATCCGAGATACGTCCCCTATATGAACGTTTTTTCTGTTTTAATGCTTTATATCCGAGCTGCATCCGCTTTCATCCTTTCTACGTCCATGCTACCCACGCTGTGTGTCTGTTCCGCGTCCGTTTCACTTCCTCCCTGTGCCCGTTTTCTGCTGGAGTGGATTTGAGTTGCGCGGATGCACAGCGGATGCCTAGCAGATATAGCGGACGCATAACGGATGACAACGGACGTATAACGGATGTTCCCCATATGTGTAGCGGATGTAGAATGGACGCATTGGATACTTCATCTGCCCAAAAAGTTTTGTGCAGCTCAAAACTTTTTGAGAGGATGAAATCTCAGTAGAGGGATGCTGGACGGAGAGAGAGTATGAAAAATGTATGCAGTGATGCACAACGGTTGCATCGCGTTTTCCAATGGATGGCAAGCTTTTTTTAACGTTTTACATCCTCTTTGCATCCATTGGTGCAGTGTGACAGGGGCTTTAAGAACCGCTTGTCTCAAATTCCTGACATAAGGTGGCCTTCCTAAATGCAATCACATCAGCAAGGAGGATTTCCGAATTGGCGGCATTGTCAATGAGAAAGGACCTGTGTGTGTTTCATGCGGACAGAGTGGTTCTCCAATTGGATCCATCGTTCACTCCAAAAGTAAATTCAGCCTTCCACAGAATGCAGGAGTTGGTGCTTCCAAATTTTTGTCCGAAACCATCTCATAGACTGGAGCATCAATGGCATCGACTTGACGTTCGAAGGGCCTTAAGCATCTATCTAGACCGCATGGCGGCATTTCGGAAATCTGAGGCTCTATTCCTGTCCTTCAACCCATCCACTTTAGGACAAAAGGTGTCGTCAACGACCATCGGTAGATGATTGAGAGCGACCATAGCTAAAAGTTATGAATGCCAGTCCATCTCAGTTCCTAAGGGCATTACAGCCCACTCAACAAGGAGTGCAGCAACATCAGCAGCATGGGCCACACAGGCTTCCATAGACGAAATTTGCAGAGCGGCAATTTGGACTTCATCATCTCCCTTTGTCAGAAATTATAAAATTTATGTCTATGCCTCAGCGGACACTTCATTTGGCAGAAGAGTCCTGCAGAGGGTCCACAGAGTTTAGTAGTGGATTTCGATCCAGATGGAGTCCCTCCCTAAGGACAGGCCAAACTTTGGTATGTCCCATTTCTGGATGCTCTGAACAGCTAATGGGAGAAAGGGTGTTGGTACTTACCTGATATGCCCGTTCTCTATAAGCTGTGAAGAGCATCCAGCCCCACCCATTTTTTCTGTCTGGGGGGTTCCGTTCCAGTCAGGGATCCAGATTAGATGATGAGTTCCGAACTTTGGCACTCAGTCTTCACAAAACTGGGGGACGCTGGGGAGGTAGCCCATGGAGGAGGAGGAGCATCCCGGAGTTTTAAGCCCAGCCTTTCCAGAAGAGACTGAAGCACCTCCCACTTCTGGATGCTCTTCACAGCTCACAGAGAATGGGCGTATCAGGTAAGTACCAATGCCCTTTCCATACTATCAGGAATTAATTGAATTGTGCCCAATTCCTGTACTTATCTGTTCAGTTGACATAAATTCTATTCCATCGAAGCAATTTATCATAGTTTTCCTGAACACCATGTTTTCAAGTCTTGATTACTTCAGCTTGATTCCTCTGTAAGAACAAGTGAGATTTTGTTCCCTTGTGATTATTGTTTGAAAGAAAGACCAGCTGGTAAATATATTGGGCCTCCCTCTTATATGGAGAACAGTTGTTTGAGGAATCTTTTTTTTGAAGGTGTAGCAAGCAGGAAAGGATAGTTTCTGAGAATATTACTCATATAAGAAAAAAAAATCTATTATTTTGTCTTCTCAAAATTGGACTCCTATCAAAGCATTTTCCTTCTAACCCCTCCAGTGGGATTACTGTGATTCTCACCTACCCCCAAAAGCCTTGAATTAGAAACCCGAAGAAAAGGTCTACCTCTGTAAACATCACAGGTTTCAAAATTGCTTATTGATTTAGAAGACCTGCAAAAGGAATATTTTTGTCAGACGAAAGCGTGGACCAGTGTGACAGTGATTGATGGCTTTTCTGTCAATATCAAATGAATTGGTACTTGATGTTATATTTTAAAGTAGCAAAGTAGTTCAACCGGAAAAGTTTCCCACAGATCTGCTCCTTTCAGTGAGAAGAGTACTAATTATGGCAGATTGTGAGAAATGGATCTGTTGATGCTGAAAGTTGCATGTATATCAGAGGTGGTATTCAGTAGAATACCACCTCTGGAGAAACGGTCATTTTTCTCTGCCTCCTGAATCCCAGCTGATTTGCTGGGTTTTCTTTTGTTGCCCTGTACAGGAGAACAGAGCTGGAAAGCAGATTAGTGGGATGGGGAGGGAATGGGGATTTTGCTGTATCCTTCCCCTGCCACGCCCACCAAACCATGCCCACCAAGCCACACCAGGCCTACCAAACCATGTTCACAGAATTGGTAGTAAAAAATTTTTAATCCCACCACTGATGTATATGTTTCATTGCAATGGCTGCCTTGTCTGCTTGGATCCATAGAGCATTGCATCCTATCCTTCCACCAGAAGGGGCATCCAAGTGTCAAGGCATTTCTTTGGTTCTCCTTCTTTCTCTCTCTCTCTTGCAGAGTGCGGGTGTCATGTCCGTTTACCTATTTATGAAAAGATACACTGCTGAAGAGATGTACCGACCACACTCTGGCTTCTACCGACCCCGTCTTAGCAACTGCTCCGATTACTCAGGCCAGTTCCTTCACCCCGAGGCATGGGTCCGGGGTCGCAGCCCTTCTGACATCTCCAGCGATACCTCCCTCCAAATGAACAGTAATTACCCGGCTCTGCTTAAATGTCCTGAATATGACCAGCTGTCCTCCTCCCCATGCTGAAGGACAACACCCCTCTTGCCTTTTTGGCCACAAAATGACAATGAAGGCCATGGATCCTGAATCTGCACTTTTCTTTTTCCAATGAATGATGTTCTTCTTACTTAGAAATGGAGAAAGTTTTCCTGCCCATCCCAGCAATGTGTGTAGGAGTAGTCAATAAACTCTAGTGAGGCCTTTGATCCTGAAACTGATCCTTATGCCAGATCCTTGGAGCCCGAGATCAACAATAGCTTGGGCAAAGAAATCCTACCCACTGTGAAAATCTGGATATTGGAAAGATGGTTATTGGGAAAGGGGTGTTTCTTGGTTAGTGGCCTTTTAGTGGAAATGTATTATCATCCTAAGGAACAGAGGACAATGCCTGGTGAATTTAGAAATTCACATCATTACTTATATATATAAATGTATATATATATGCAGGTCTTGGCATGTTCGGGTCTTTTCCCGTGTAAGATTGAGAGCATCTTGGCAACGTTTCGACGAGGTCCCACTTGCCATCATCAGTGGGACTTCGTCAAAACATTGCCAAGATGCTCTCAATCTTACACGGGAAAAGACCAAAAACATGCCAAGACCTGCATACCTGTACCCATGAAAATCTATGAACACACGCACACAGACACACAGACACACACATACGTATATAAAATTAGTATCTCATTACAGATACTTCATAGTCTAAGTTAATTGTGTATTTAGTTAAAAGTATTTCTTCTTTGCATATCATTATCCTAGAAGATTGAAGTGTTCACTGGGAAACACAATTAACTCTCATCAAGAATCACATTCTAATTTGGCAGCTTCTCCATTAGATCAAATCTTTTGTTTCTAGAAAAGCAACATCTTAACAATAAAGTGCCTGATGCCATGTGAGTATAAACAAACTTCTCATTTTCAAATCACCATGGGCTTTATACACTAATAATAAGTTTATGGCAGATCAACAAAATTTTCTAATCCTGTTGTAAAAACTGACTGAACAAGAGATCTAATACCCCAAGTGCTATTTAGTAGTGTGGCTCAATTATGCTATCTCCTTTACTTGTAGTCCTCCTGCAAGGGAATCCAGGGGACTGCTGGATTGTGCCAGCATTCAGATCAGATTCTACATGAAGGAAGTTTGCAGAAAGGGGAGCAGGACGAGAATTACATATTGAACCATGGATGTACTTATGCACAGTATGTTATACACTGTCCATATACAGTGTGTCCACAGTGCATTATCCATGGTGCATATATATGCACTGGGTAATATAGTTGTACCAGTTTTTGTAACAATTCTACACTGCTCAGAAGATTGCTTGAGACATCCAAATTCCAATCTTCTGATTTTTCACTGCTTTGAAAAATCTGATGTTCAATATTCTAGATCAGGCATGTCAAACACAAGGCCCACGGGCCAGATCTGGACCCCACAGGCCATGTCCACCCAGCTCTGCAAGGGCAAAAAAATCCTGATATGTCATGATACGACCTGCAATGCAATTGGGTTTGACACACCCGTTCTATATAAATTGTAAATTTTGATTCGTGTTATCTTAATCTGTAATCAAAAGCAGTTGGAATATCCAGACTTTCCTTTCCCAAAAAATGCTTAACAGTGATGGCCACTTATTTCCCTTGTACACTATTAAAAAGTTGAAAATAATTAGACCCGGAAGCAAGGTTACTTGGGTTCCTCACCAACTACAGGGCCATGTGGCAAATGTATATACGTGCATTCTCATTTACTCACTGTGTTTATCAATGGCTTTTGTTCACTGAATGTGTGTGCAATATGACCTGTATCTTTCAGATGTACCTAAATATTAAAGATTTTAGTTCTCCAAGTCTAGTAAGGGAGCAAAAAAATGGGAATTATGCTATGGTATTTTGATAAATGTTGAAGCCGTCCAGAGTCACCTACTGTATGTATGAGTTGGGCAGCTACATAAATTTAATAAATAATACATGAAGCTATAGTACAATGTGCACTCTAATTTGAGCATGTGCTAACCATGAGCACTAAGGAAAGTAGCTTACTACATTTGTAGTACAACCTTTGATTAAGTTACTTTCTCTCTCTTCTGTCTCCATTTAATAGCATTGTATCTGTATTCATCTGACACCTTATTTTATAGGACATGCACTTGCGGTTCCTGATAACGCAAGGCGATTTCTGACAAGGCAAAGTGACACAAATGATTCTGCTGCTATTTTCTTTTCATCCAGGAGAAGCAAATAGGATGACTCCAGCCTAAGTGGAAGAAACCAGCTTTGTTTCTCTGTTTGTTTATTTGTTACCAAGTGGCTTTTTTGTCCCTTCAATCAAAGTGAATCTGCGTGCTCTAAAAAGTGCTATACTCAAGATAAGAATTCCACAGCTGGTTTTGTTTTAAATTCATAGTATTTTGTGTACATGTTAACATGAGTAAATATTCTGTTTCTCTCAAACTGTTCTGTATTCTATTCTTTTTTTTTTCATGTTCAAGTCACAGTTGTACATTCTATGTGTCATGTCTGTGTCTTAGCTTTGTGACAGATTTTTAAGACAGGTTAAGGGGTAAGTAGAAAAATATCAAATAAAGGCGAAAATACAGTTTCAGCCGGGAACAGTTTTCATCAAGTCTGGAGAGATGTTTTCCTCTTTTACCTCCTGGATAGGTAGCACAACTTCATTTTAAGCTATTTCACATATAAAGCTTAGCCACATATGTAATCAGAACTTATCTCAGCCTTAAACTCAGTTAAGTGAATCTGGCTTCTCCATTGACTTTGCTTGTCAGAGATCACAAGAGCTGATCCCATGACCGCTGGACAATGAATGCCATCACCGCTGGATACATATGAACCAGTTTTCAAACATCCTGATGTAAATCACATGACACTGGGGATGCTGCAACAGTCATAAAGGTGAACAACAGTCTTAAGTTACTTCTTTCTGTGCTGTTGTAACTTTGAACAATCAGTAAATGAACTGTTGTAAGTCAAGGACTACCTGTAATTCCTTACCACTAACCTTAACCACATGCAAACAAATTCATTCTAACCATTTGGGTATGTGGAATTTATAATTTTGGGATATTGTAGTGGATGAAAAAGTAATTTACATGTATGCCATTGAAAAGAAGCTGAGCTGATTGCTAATGGAAGGGGATTTAATCATATATTTCAGGGATTAATTTTACATTGCAAAAGCTATATGCCTCTACTCTGATTTTCTTTCAGTAACCTTCAGTTTAGGAGTAACAAGCAATTACCACATCCTCTATTTTTCTCATTGTAAATGTTTTTTGTTTTAAAAAATGCTGCTTATCCCCATCTTTTTTAAGTATATCATTGCACAGTAGTCAAGCCCTCTTGTCCTTATTGTCATGGGAACAGGGATAAAGAAGTTTGCTTCATGGCTCAGTATAACTAATTGGCAAAAAAAATAAAACAAAGGCATTACCTTCTTCCAATGATTGCTAAACTACAATTCCCAGTAGTCTCAGCCAATATATAGAATAGAAAAGGTTGCTTGGACTGGTAGTTCAATAACGCTTAATGACCAACACACACATGGTACATTTGATTAATACATTGGGAATAGTTTAGCTCTAGTCTTTTGATTAATAAATGTTTTATGGAAGGCTATATTTGCTAAGGACAATAGCATGAAATATGATTCATGTTTTAAATAAAGTCATTTCTAAGCAGGCAAAAGTAGCATGTATCTTGAGATTATTTTATATCTTGATATTATATGAATTATACTATCCATAACTGAACTTTCTGCTTGACTGTATTGAAAAGACAGAACCTCCATCAGTAAATATTCCATGAAAATGCAAAATGTAGTGCCAGTATGAATTAAAGCTTCCTATGATTATGCCCAACTTTTTTTCATAAAAAGCAAATCACGTGAAACAAGAGGAAGGCAAAAAAAGGAGCAAAATATAAATGTATCTATATATATTCTATATATTCACTGGGATCCTGGGTAAAGGGTGAATTTAGAATTTCTAATTATAACTTTCATATAAAAATGATTTAGTGCAAGCAAATATACTTTATACACAGTAAGTTAGCAGACTTACTACAGTCTTGCAAGACATTTTCAGAATAAAAGTATGTCTTCCTATATCAGATTCACCTTAAATTCAAACTGAAAATCTTAAGTTTGAGTTTAAGGGCTTTTTTGGCTTTTCCTGTGCAACATTCCCAAAAGTTTCTTAACAGGTTTTTGATAAAGACTATTATACATTTAGATTAATGAAATGAAATACTTGGAGAAATTCCTTCATCAACACAAAGTTGTAACTTCTAACTCTCAACTGGAAAATCTCCACAATTTGAGGGTTAAAAGCCAGAGCTTGTATTACTTCTTAGATCTACATACATCTTATCTATGTACAAGTATTCTGAGGATAAATTAGATCATTTGATAAATGCATCTTTCTTATAAATGCAATAGTTTTTATTACAATTTAAAATGTAATGGTATCACACATACCTGCATGGATATGAGGCCATTTTCCTGAACTATATTTTGCCTTATTGATTGGGGGCTGCCAAAGAGTTTTTATCTTTGGAAAGAAGCCACAGGACTGCATTGCATAAATTTAATCTTGCATATATCTCACTGAACACCCTGGCAGTTATTTCAACTTAAGCATATTCAATTAATTCCTCTTTCTTTGTTAAGAGTGTGAATATAACAGCACACCTGTGTGATTACACATTGTAGTACACTAAAATGACATTAGTTTATTTTTGGCTTTGCAAACTTTAAATCAAATTTTAACCCATTACCTTTGAATTGTGACTTGTTCAACAAATCATGGCTAAGAACTTTTTTTTTAACTTATTTGCGTTATGTTTATATCCTCCAAATCAATCAACTCTGGATGGTGAACAATAAAGCACAACAAGTAGTCCACAGTACAACACAGTATTCCCAACTCAGTGCAACATTACTAAAAATGGCTCCCTGGTCTCCATCAACACCAAGGGTGTCAAACTCACAATGTTGCAGCAGTGTCACATGACATTGGGACTTGTCCCCCTTTTGCTAAGCTGGGCGTGGCCAGCGCATGATGCATCTGGACTGCGGGCCATGAGTTTGACACCCCTGATCTACGCAGATCAAATGCCTGCTTCAAAAGAAGCTTCCTTCAAGCTTTGCAATGCCAAGAGCAATGAGCTCAGCCTTCTCTCTGGGGCTAGCATTGGGACTGGAAAGCTATTGTCTTTATAGTTTATTTCAATTTTTTTGTGATAAGGAAAGGAGGGAGAGAGAGAAAAAACAAGAAAGAAAAAGAAAGAAAGAAAGAGAAAGAAAGAAAGAAAGAAAGAAAGAAAGAAAGAAAGAAAGAAAGAAAGAAAGAAAGAAAGAAAGAAAGAAAGAAA
>BLBF01000033.1:23866590-23909368 GCA_015471245.1 Laticauda colubrina
AAAGAAAGAAAGAAAGAAAGAAAGAAAGAAAGAAAGAAAGAAAGAAAAGGAAAGGAAAGAGAAAGAAAGATGGCGCCCTTGTCCCTTTTCACCAACAGCCAGAACCAATCCCCTTCTTTGCTTTTTTTCCCTCCTTTGTTGACATGCATGAATCAGGGAGAATCATAATTATTAACTGTACCTGCTGTGTCTGGCAAAGAGAAGGCCTGAGAAGTTCTCCAAAGGATGAGACAGTGGAAATTCCAAAGTGTTACCAGCCCTGTGTAAGAAGCTGGCATGTCTCCTGATGCACCATGCATGCTGTCTTTTGCGGCAAAGGTTTCAACTAAAATATTCATGACCTCCATAGCTGCAAAGCCCCATCAAAAGACTCTTCTATTACTAACATTTATGAATCAGGCATCCTCAGAAGTCTTTGGCATAACAAGGAATAGATATCCTGGGTAGCAGGTGAGCTATTAAAGAACTTAATGGCTGGTGTATGTAAAAAACAAACCCAGGAAATATTACTGATGCACATTTTGAAAGAAAATACCAAGTCCCCAGGATAGAAAAATAGGGCTTTTGATCTTGGAAGCACATCAGATATCGGTGAGAAAGGTTATTTGATGTATATGCACAGATGTGTTTTTACACTTCTCTTTTGCAATTTGGGAGAAAGGGAAAAGGTAATGGCACTTCAAATGTCACCTTGTAGAAGGTTGGGCCTAACCATAATGTGGATCTCTCTGCAGTTCTGTGCTTATGTTCAAAAGAGCCACTGCCACAGTGGAACAGTTTCTACTCATACCAGAGTGTTCTAGTTTCTTTAAAGAATAGTCTAACCAGGTGATGTCAAAATTGAGACTCCTCCCATTTTGTGGCCTTCTGGTAGGAAGAGAGTACCTTTGGGTGAGTCTCATTCCTCAAGTGGTTTTTGGTTTGGTTATGTGTCTAGCACTGATAATTTTGGATCAGTTTTAAGAATAATGTTGCAGTCTTCCTCAATTTGATGCTCCACAGTGATATGGAAGTAATGCAAACAGTACTTCAACAAACGTAGGAAGCCTCGGGACAGTAGCTTGTTTGCTCTGTGACTACTTATGTCTTATTTCTTTGTGCTTTTAGTTAGTTATTTAGTGTTTATACAAGAAAAATAGACTTGACTGCCTGAAAGAGGTTGACCTTTTAAGCACAGAATGTAGAATAGCAAATATTTAAAGACAAGGATGAAAGGACTAAGAAACCAGACTACAGAGCAATTAGTCTGAAAAGCAAAGAAAAATAAAGTTGGGAGTATCATGAGGATGTAACCAAAAGGAGACTAGGGATACATATTCAGTTACCATATCTTTATTCACTTGTTATTAAATGTATAGTCCAATTTTCTGTTTGGGTAAAGTCAACTTTCAGTTAAAGCATACAACTTTAGTGGCATCCAAATTTTAAAAAATCAAAAGATAATTAAAAAGTTCTGTTGATTTTAATTATAGCAAAGAAATGTAAGGATATTTTAAAGACATTAAAATGACGAATGATCCAGGAAAAATCTGCAATGTAATTGATTACGGCATCTGCTGATAGAGTTCCTCATAAACACACATCCACATGCACCATTGAATATTGCATTTACAAGTACAATGTTTCACCTGACATGGCAGCTCGCCACTTACTTGCTAATTTTGTGTGTGTGTGTGTACTTCAAAAATTGTTTGCCAAATATACATGGTTGTGGTGAATAACTGAACAACAGAGTTGGAAGGGATCTTGGAGGTCTTCTAGTCTAACACCTTGCTCAGGCAGGAAACCCTATACCATTTGAGACAAATGGTGGTCCAATCTCTTAAGGCAAGCCGTTCCGCTAATTAATTGTTCACTGTCAGGAAAATTCGCCTTAATTCTAGATTACTTCTCTCCTTGATCAGTTTCCATCTACTGTTTCTTACCTTGCCTTCTTGGTGCTTGGGAAAATAGATTGAAAAATAAGTTGGTGGGCTCTATGTATAAAAACAGTGAGAACTAAAATGCAACAAAAAGGAGCTTAAAAGTAAGTTTTTGCCCACTCTTCCAATAGCCATTGTGCCTGAATTGTATGGGGCTGCAATAACTTAGTGGAACTTGTTCCATCTGAATTGGGACTCATAATCTATTTAACCAGCATTGAAACTAAGGCTCCAATGCAGCATGTTGCAGAGAAAGAGAACAATTCTTCTGTCTCTCCACAACTTCAAATGAACTACAATGCTGATTAGCCAAGGAGGTGGAGAATGCACAACTGCCACCTGTTTGCAAAGGCAAGATGAACAGTTTAGCCTTTGAAGGTCAAGCTCTTTCCATAATAGCCTGAAAGAAGTAATCAGACAGATCTTGGAAGCAAGGACTTTATGATCAGTAAGAGATATTTGATAAGGCTGGCTAAGAAGCGATATGTTTTCTTGCTTCTTTTGTCTGTCTTTTGTGTTGAAAACTTGCTGCCTGGGTTTGCACATTGCAGTAAGGTAAAATGTAATTTGCTTTTTCCCACAGAATGTTATGCAAAGCTCTCTAATTATGGTTAAGCAAATCACACACTGGGTGCCTTATTATCTGTGGCATGCAACATTATCATCTCAAAGGGTCCTCCTCCACCCCTTTGTGAAGGAAGTAGGGAAAATACTTTTTCATTGTTTTCCTGGCAACTACTCTGAGCCCCCTCAAACATCCCCCGGTGGGGAGGATGGTGGGGAGATACATAGGATCTTAGATATAGGGAGGGGGGTTGAAGAAAACTTTCTGTTAACTTGTGAATAACTTCCTGGCAGCACTGACACCTCAGCTATACATTGATCTCCTGATAGCTGCTGATCTCCACAGCTTCTGATCATGTAGACACACACATAGCATGTGGGCATGTGAGTAATGACAAATATGTGTGAGAATGAGGGGTCCTTGCTGCACTCTGAGCTTGTTTGCTTTCTTGCAGATGTTTCATTACCCAAAATAGATAACATCATCAATGCTAGTAAGGAGTGCTGGTTGCTGTCAAATTATATTCTGGTGGCTTGCCCTGTCAGTGTTGGTGGGGGTGGTCTTAAAGATTCTTTGGTTGGGCTGTTTACTGTTGGCCCTTTGGCAGTTTCTTGGTTTGGAGTATTGCTGACTCGATTGTTGGTCTGATGTTAATCTTGGAGGTGATTGCTGGTGGAGAGGTGCTTGGTCTTTTAGTTCCTTTTTGGGCTGGGTGATAGTCCCTTTTGCATTGTCTATAGATGTTAATAAACACTAACAATATCTATAGTGTCTATTGATGTCTGATTTGTCAGAATGCCAGGCTTCTAGAAATTCCTGGCATTTTTGGACTTGGCTTGATCTAAGATGGTTACATTTCCCCAATTGAAACTGTGCTTAAATTTATATGTGGTGAAATTAAAGAATTTTCATCTTGTCTGACTGCTAGTTACTGTCCGTGGATGCATTTGGTCAATCTTCTGCCTATTTGTCCTACACAGGACTGCACTTACGGATGCAAAGAGGATGTAAAATGTTAAAAAAAGCTTGCCATCTGTTGGAAAACACTATGCATCCGTTGTGTACTCATTGCATATGTGTTTCATACACTCTATCCATTGAGCACCAGTCCACTGCGATTTCATCCATGCAAGAAGTTTTGAGCGGCACAAAACTTTGTGAATGGATGAACTTTCTGCCGTGTATGATGTAAATCCGCGACATACGAGAAACAAACGTTCTATGTCTGTTATCATCCGTTAAACGTCCGCTGTATCCTCTCTGCATTCTCTGGGCATCCTCGCAACTCACATCCTCTGCATCTGAAAATGGAAAGAGAGAGGAAGGAAAAGGTACATGGAACATCTATTCATCGTTAGTAGTACGGAAATAGAAAGGATGCGCAGTGAACGGTTTGGATCCGATATACATCCGCATGGCATCCTCTTTCTTTCCTTTAAGGCTAGGTCACATCGCCCGATGGATGCAAAATGTATGTAAAAGGACACAGCGGACGGCCAAAAATCCGGGGGTGGCCCCATCCATTCTTATCCGCTCTCAAAAGGGGCAAAAATTTGCATAAACAGAACGGAAAAGAACGGACGGGGGGAGGACGTATTACGGATGTAAAATGGATGTTCAACGGAAGCCTCGTGGATGAAAGCAGATGGAAGCAGATGGCATGTCTGCAGGGCTTTCGGGTGAGCATAGCAAAGCAGACGCGTAGCAGAAAGAGCGGATGCATAGCAGATGAAGTGGATGCAGAGTGGATACGTAGCAGATGCAGAGCGGATGCATAGCGGATGACGCGGATGCGTAGCGGGTGCGTAGAGTATGCAGAGCGTATGCAGAACGGTTGCAGAGCGTTAACTGCACATGCGGGGAGGATGCATTGCATCAGCCCCACAGATATAAAAGGAGGCAGCTCGCACGCGGCCAGCATTCAGAGGAAAGACCTGCTGCCAGACACATCTTCATCAGAGACCATGGGGAAGAAGAGGAAGCCTGTGCCATCTTCTGCCAGCCCTGGCAAGAGGGATAGATCCACCATCCCACCCCCTGGCGCTGACACTGCTGCTGCTGCTGCTGCTTCTGCTGCTGGTGCTGCTCCTGCTGCTGCTGCTGGTGCTTCTCCTGCTGCTGCTGGTGGTGGTGCTTCTCCTGCTGCTGGTGCTGGTGCTGCTTCTCCTGCTGCTGCTGTGGTGGACCAGCCCCAAAGCCCTGAAAGCCCTGATGATGAAGGCCCTGCCAGAGGGAGGAAGAGGCAAGGCAAGGAGAAGGGAGAGAGGAAGCAGTACTCCATCGCAGAGGAGCATGAGGAGGAGGTGCTGGAGTGGCTGAGGGAGAATGAGTGAGTACATGTGGAGGAAGGGCCACAGGCTGTATAGAGACACCAAGCGGAAACAGGCGGCTTGGAGACAGAAGGCACAGAGCCTGGGCTACACTGCTGATGTCCTCCTCGGGCAGTGGAAGCATATGCACACCTGGTACGGGAAGCTGCACCTGAAGAAGTTTGGCCAGGCCACGGTCAAGCTCACCGACCGGGAGAGCTACGTCATGGCAAAGTGCAGCTTCCTGGAGGGTGAGGTCCACCACCGAGGAGCAGCCCCTCTGTCTACCCTCACTCTCAGGCAGCCCACAAACAGCCAGTCCTCTTCTGGCCAGGAGACAGCTACCGTGTACGGGCAGGTGTCCACAGAGCGCCCCACGACAGAGACCCCCCCGACAGCCGCACACCCTATGCCGGAGGATGAGGAGGATTCTCTCACACACATGGAGCAAGAAGAAGCAGCGACCACCAGGGACCAACCCACCCCCATCCCCAGCTCCATCTCCACAGAAAGCAGGCAGAGAGGCAGACCGGAAGGACAGAGCCACACTGTCCTGGTGGAGATCAGGGACACGATCAAGACCAGCGCAGATCTCCTCTCTCAGCTGGTACACTTCAAGATTCCATCCTCAAACTGCAAGCCCTTCCTCACCTACGTGACCCAGACCCTCAAGGACATGCCCGAGCCCCAGTACCAGGTGATGAAGGAGAGGATCACAGCGCTGCTGCACCACCCTCCAGGCCCAGCTGAACCTGCTCCCACCCACTCCAGGTCTGCTCCTCTACCCCAGGCGATGCCACAGCCCTTCCAAGGCTTTCAACAGCCCCTCACCTACCAAGGCTACGGCTACCAGGAGTTCCAGCAGCACAGGCAGCCCTTCCCAGTCCAGGCACAGGTACATCGCACGCCACAGGTGCCACCGATGCCACCGATACCACTGATGCCACAGATGCCACAGATGCCACAGATGCCACAGACCCCACCGATGCCACAGATGTTTCCTCGCATGCCACAGGTGCCTCACCTCACCCAGCTGCACACCAGACATCCCACTACACTCCTTCCTCCACCCCACAGCCAAGCCCGGCCTCAGAACATCTGTCATTGGTCCTGTGCCTGACATCCCAGGTCCTGGATGAAGGGCCTCTCAACCTCACTGGGCTGAGCCAGCTTTCTGAAACCTTCCTGAACACACCATCTCCTGTTGTCCTCTCGGGGCCAGGCACCCCAATGGCGCCTCAGACCAGCACTCCAGCCACTGCCACCTCCACAGTCCCTGGACCCTTTACACCTGAGACCATGGACATGCCTCAGAGTGACTGAGAACATTGCCAGAGACTGAGTTGTTACCTGTTGACTTTATCATTGCTTGGGACACTTTTCTTGGTTCCTTTTGCTTTTTAAATAAAGTCCTACACTTCACTTAACTGTTATTAATAAAGGTTTTCTTTGCTTCACACGCTTGGGTCATTTATTTTACTTAATAAAGTGTTGGTGGAAACTTTTAGAAAATGGTTAAGTCTTTGCATGCTTGTGGGATGGGCAGGGATAGATGTGGGATGGGTAATAGCTGTGGGATGGGCAGGGATACCTGTGGATGGGTAATAGCTGTGGGATAGATAAGCCTCCAGTGCAAGCATAGTGGGACTGTATGGTCCAACCCCCCAGGTGCCACACCTATGGCCCTTTATTATCAATAACAATTTAATCATTGATTCACACATTTCAACATAAACAAAACTCTTTATTAATGACCTATTCATTGTAGGGCCACTCAACATACATGGCACAATCTCATCAGTGTGATGAGACAGGCTCAAGGAATCATCCATTAAGCATCTACCATCCTGTCTTGCCACTCCACTGCTCCAGCTGGGGAGCTGCACCAGTGTTTCAGGAGGTTGCGCTGCTTCTTCCCTTCACGTGAAGCTCTGCTGGGGCCTGGTACATCCACAGTGTCTATCAGGTTTCACCCTTGCCTCCATTCACCAGGCTCCATGTCCCCATTCCCTTGTTGGAGGTCCACGAGCCTGTTCTGCAACACTGGGTAGCGGGTGCGCATGAGATTGTGCAGGATGCAGCAAGCTTCCACGATGCTCCTCACGGTCCGTGGGTGATGCTGCATGGTAGTGAGAAGTACCTGGAACCTGTTGGCCAGGATGCCAAAGGCGTTCTCCACCACCCGTCTTGCCCTGGACAGCCTGTAGTTGAAGATCCTTTCTTCACGGGTGAGGTATCTGGAACTGTCGGGCTACATGAGGTAGGTTCTGAGGGAAAAGGCGTCATCACGCATGATGAAGTAGGGCACATCTTGTGTGTCGTTGGGTAGGGGGTCTGGATCTGGGAAGCCCATGATGAGGTTCCATTTCAGCCCCACCTTGAGGTCACTGGCATTGTATACCTGGGCATCTGAAGCTGACCCGTTGCCTGAAGCATCGATGTACATGAACTTGTAGTCAGCATCGACCATGGCGAAGAGGATGATGCTGAAGAAGCCCTTGTAGTTGAAATAAGTGGACCCTGACTTGACTGGAGCTTTGCAAGCCATGTGCTTCCCATCTATGACTCCAACGGTGTGGGGGAAGTTCCACCTCTGATACCACTGCTCTGCAACTTTCCTCCAGCCTTCTTCAGTGGTGGGACACTGGAGGAGCTCCTCCAGGTATTCTTCGATGATGGCCTGCACCACTTCTCTGACCACAATGCTGATGGTGTTGTGTGGCACCCTCCAGGTGTACTGCATGTTTCTCTATGTGGTCCCTGAGGCCAGTTGGCGCAGAGTCAGTGCCACCTTCAGTCCAGGGTCCAGGCTGAGATGGAAGTTGGTGCTCTGCTTGGTCAACCTGGGTCTCAGACGCTCCACAACTTCGTCAAACATGGCTGGCGGCATCCTCATGAAGTTCTGGAATGCACGAGTGTCTTCGTTCCTCAGCTCCACCATCAGCTTGTCATACAGTCCAAACTCCGCTCTTCTCCCAATCCATCGTCGGACCCAGACACTTCTTGGCCGCCTCCTTTTCTTCCCATAGAAAAGGTGAAACAGTCTGAAGAGGGCTTGGTTCTGGTGTTGAATGATGGTGGATACCAAAAGGAGCGTGCAATGATCCATGGTGGAGAAGAATGGATGCTGTTGAAGAGCAAGAGCAAGGCTGAAGAGGTCTGCACACCAGGGCTGCTGGACTGAAAGTGAGATCCAGGTGATTTCCTCCCCCTTTTTATAGGAAATATCGGTTTTCTGCTAGGTGTCCTTCCACATACTCCAGACATCCTCCAGACATCCTAAATATCCGAGATACATCCTCTAAATGAACGTTTTTTTTTCCATTTTAATACTTTATACCCGAGCTGCATCCGCTTTCATCCTTTCTCCATCCGTGCGACTAACGCTGTGTGTCCATTCTGCATTTGTTTCGCTTCCTCCGTGTCCATTTTCCACTAGAGCGGATTTGAGTTGCGCGGATGTGCAGCGGATGCCTAGCGGATATAGCGGATGCGTAACGGATGACAACGGACGTATAACGGATGTTCCTCATATGCGTAGCGGATGTAGAACGGACGCGTTGGATACTTCATCCGCTCAAACAGTTTTGTGCAGCTTAAAACTTTTTGAGTGGATGAAATCACACTAGACGGATGCTGGATGGATAGAGAGTATGAAAAACGTATGCAGTGAGTACACAACAGATGCATTGCATTTTTCCAATGGATTACAAGCTTTTTAAAACATTTTACATCCTCTTTGCATCCGTTGGTGCAGTGTGACATGGGCTTTAGGCGTACGTGATGCATCCGCTTCATTCGCTATCTGTCCGCTTCGTAATTATCCCCGGTAACCCCTTCGGAGGTGTCATCCCCTTCCATCCGCTTTCATCCCCTAGGCTTCCAATGAACATCCATTTAACATCCCCACTACATACTACCCATGTCCGTTCTTTTCCGTTCTTTTCCGTTCTGTTTATGCAAATTTTTGCCACTTTTTGGAGCGGATGTCAATGGATGGAGTCACCCTCGAAATTTTGCTCGTCCGCTATGTCCTTTATGCATACGTTTTGCGTCCGTCGGCCAGTGGGACTTGGACTATAGTGGTTGTTACAGTCCTTACACTGTATATTGTAGTAGATGACTCCTGTTTTTTCTTCTAGGGTTGTTGGGTCTTTTAGTCTTCTCAGGATATTTTAGTTGGTGTGCTGGGCTGGTTCCATGTGGTTGTAGTAGTGTGTTGGTGATTTATGAGATATTCTTGATGTATGACAGTGTAATTTTTTAAGGCTTTGTGCTGGTTGTGCTGTATTGAGTTGAGTTGTCAAGGAGTTTTTGATAAAGTTGTGTTGATATTCATTTTGTTGGGATATGTTGTATGGAATCTCTATTTCTCTTTTCTGCTGTTCTGGGTTGCTGTGGTGTCTTTTGGGTTCCTTTAAATAAAGTCTTTACCCAGTTTCTCTTGTGGAAGGTTGAGTTGTTGCTTTGGGAGTGGAAGACCTGGCTAGTATGGGTGGTTTTTCTGTAAACTTGCATTTCTAGTTGGCCATTGTGGTCTCTGCTGATCAGGATGTCCAAGAAGGGTAGAGAGTTGTTGTTTTTCTTCTCTCAGTTGGAAAGCTGATCATATGTTGTTCAGCTCACTTACTGGGGTTCCACATCATGTCAGACCATTTAATGTGGTGTGCAATCCTGGTCTTCCTATGATACTCTTGTTCTGGGCAAATGTAGCTGGGCAATATACTGAAAACTTTATTGGGGTATAGTACATCATTCCAAGGCTATTTAGGATCCTAAACTGAAGAAAAAAGTCTGATTTCTACACCATTTCTAGATTTTTGTCTAAGCAATTTGGGGGGGGTAAATTTTTGTATTTTGTTATTTTTACGTATCAATAATTGATAGGGCAAGAAAAATGCAAAATGTTGAATATGTTGACCCCTATATTTGAATATATATGTTATACTTGTAATCCAAAATATGTTTTAAGGAACATTATGCCTTTTAAAATAACATCTTAATGTGACTGTTTCTGAATGAGTGAAACTGGGTAAATTTTGGACCTCCCTGCTCAGCATTTACCTGGATGGCTGGAAAGATGCTTTTGCATACCACATCTGGCTTGGGGGGCGCTCTCTAAGGCACTCCCCTCAACTGATCTTTAAAATATAGAGGCTCTCCTTGCCAGATTCCTTGGGCTCTGTTGGGAGCACTGGCTTCTGCTCTTGTTTAAAAGAGGCATTTTAATCTTGATCCTTTCTACACCTACAGAATCCCCATGGAAGCCTCCTCTTATACTTAGGTAAAGTGTTAGTAATTCTTAGAAGAGATGGGAAAAACTGGGCAATTAACATGCCATTAAATGCCTTGATTTTTATAGATGGCTAATGTACCTGTAAAAGGCAACTGGGAGCAAACTGTGATGTCCACTGAGAGAAAATTATTATAGAAAAGACATAACTTTTTGAGAGAGATTTTTTTTCCTCATATCTTTCAATTTTAAATGTCTTATTTTTTCTGTTCTCCTCAAGAGTCTTCTGATAGCCGCTGTTCTAGCAGTTGTTGTATAGCACCCCCACCTGTGCCAATAAGAAACAGCACTTAAAAGGCTTCCTTTCCCTTTCCTTTTTCCCTTTTCCCTTTCCCTTCTAGATATATGGGTCTACTTTCACAGTTCTACTGTTCCAAAGCTTTGGCTCAACTCATAAAATATGTCTATGGTATTTTTAGAGTTGCCAACAGAAAGGGAGCCTTGACACTTTGTAAGGAAAGCTTCCAGTGCTTTCATGGAACCAAAATTTCAAAACATCATTAAATGCCCATGCATATTGAGAGGAGTACAAAGAAGATGACACAGCTGTTGTAGCTCATACACACTGTCTTAAATTAAAGAAAACTACACCATACCAAATCTTAGGTTTGGACTATACAATTTTTTTTTCATTGTTAAATTTTTTAGCTCAAATGATAAGAATTCATTTCCACCATTGCTCCTTCAACTTCTCAGACCTTTGGTCCTAGAGTCTACTACAGCTCATGTACATAAACAACCCACAGACTCTGGGCAAAGAGAGACCCTATCAACATCCCTAATTCCAGCTGTCAGTATGAAATGTGCTATCAGTGGGATTTATTGGCCAAATGGCCAACAATCAATATATCATCCAGTGCTTTCTTGATCCGTATTGATCTTGGGGCACTTCAGCAGAATCTCTACTCCATCAGGGAGGTTAGAAAAGACTCTTTCCTCCTTCCAATGCTTATCTCCTTTTGAAGGGGAAGGCAGTTGCCTCAGGCCCCACCAATGAAATGGTCTTCATTCAATGTATGGCTTTGAATTGGAAATGAACAGTCAAAAAGTGAAAAAGTGTCAGAACTATGAGGCTGCAGTGAAGCACAAATAACGCACATATTTTAAAGAGAAATGATCTGTGATCTGACAGACTATATTTCTGAGGCACACAGGGTTACGCTAATTATCTGACCATGAGAAAACAACATACTTCTCCTACATCACTATGCCTGCACCTTTGTCGTTTAGAACACCCTTCTCTATGTCTTGTACCTTTCTGGTTCATTCCCCCTGACAACCTTTGTTTGAAACGAACCTATGGGCAATTCCACGCTGCAGTTAAAGCTGGTTTTTTCCCATGCTACCCTCATGTTCTTGAAGCCAACTTCAGTACCTATTTTTTCCCTTTAGGAATTATCCACTTCTCACAAGTTTCCATTCTTTCCCTGATCTTCACATGCATGGATGTCTTCATTCTTCCTTCCCACTTAATTGCTTTTAACAGTAACACGTATATACCTATATACTTACATATACTTTTTAAAATCCTTTATAGTTCCATCATTTCTCTGATGCTACCCTAATCAAAGCAACAAGGAAAGCGATTGCATTCCTCTGTGGGTCCAGGGAAGGTTTGCTGCAGGGAAATATTTCAGCTTCACAGCAGTAAAATAACATCAGGTTATTAATTGATTATTTTATTTATTTGTTTATTTATTTGTTTATTTATTAAATTGATACACCATCCATTTCACTGTCAAGCAACTTTGGATGGCTCACAACATCATAAAAATGGCATTATAAAACATTGAAACATTGAACATTAAAAGTTAACAAAAATTGGATGAGATAGGAACCAATATACAAACAGTGTAGAGGTGGGAACTTCAACATCTTGTCTTTATTATTTTGATAACTCCAGGTAGCTAATATACCTAATACAGGTAGTCCTTGACTTACAACCACAATTGATCACAAAAGCAAGACAGATGTTAAGTGAATTATGCTCCATTTACGACCTTTCTTTCCATAGTTAAGTGAATTGTTGCAGTTAATAACATGCATGTTAAGTGAATGTGACTTCTCCATTGACATTAGTTGTAAGAAGGTTGAAAATGGAGATCACATGACCCTCAGATACTGCAACACCATAAATACATGCCAGTTGCCAAGTGTCCGAATTTTGATCATGTGACAATGGGGGTTGCTTCAATAGTTGTGTGAAAAATTGTCATAAGTCATTTTTTTTGTAACTCATCATTAAATGAATGGTTGTAAGTTTAAGGCTGCCTGTACTACTCTGTGAGGTGAGTTGGGCAGAAAAAGAGACTGGCCCAAAGTCAGCCAGATGACTTTTTTACCTAAGGTAGGACTAGAACTCACAGTTCTTATGTTATAATTTAAATGTGTTCCATTTAAGTGTATAAGCCTGGTGGCGAAAAGAAAGCAGCACTATGGACAAGGTAGGATTAAAAGGACATGAGCTTCTATGGTTGAATGTAGTTCATTGAGTTAACAAGATAGCAATGGATCAATTGCAAGATCATAAAAAAAATAGCACTACAGAACAGGGCAGCCTGGAAGCTGCCCAGGGGAGTGGTCAACTACTGGAAGAGAGGAGCCATACCAGCCACTGCAGCCAATCAGAGCTGCTCCTAGAATAAAGCATGGACAGCCATCTGCTCTGGTAGCTTAATATGGTTTAGGCTGGAAAAGAGCCATTTTGAATCAAAACTGGAAAATATAGGCCTGGACTGGGAGTGGGAGGAGGACAATGCCATTCACATCTGTGCTGGGTGTTCTCTACTGGCAATAAGGCAAGCAGAAAAGGTATTTCTGCCCTAGGTCCATATGATCTGGATCAGGACATGGCATATCCAGGATCTGAAGTGCAGTGTATCAAACGGTGCCGAAAAAGAGGCCATTTGTCCCAGAAGGCAAGATTTCACAGCCAGCATAAGAAAGAACCCAAAAACACATGACATTTCAAATTACAAAAGGAGAGCAAAAACATGACACAAGGAGGTCACTATGGGCTGATCAAAGAAGAGGAAACTATGTCTCAAAACACTTTTGGTTATTAACAAATCCAGCACTGTACCAAACACAAAAGTAGAGTCAGGAAAATACTTTTCTTCCTAATTAGACGTCACATTCAGACTGTACTATGATTAAAATTCAACTGTTGCTTCCTAGTCATTGCACAAGTTGTTGCTTCATAACCATCATACTATCCCACTTTACAAGGCAAGTGAGGTACAGGACTTCAAAGCAGCCTGTGTTCCTTTCTCCTGTGCAAGACAACTCCTCTATAATCAAATTTCCTAGCTGTAATAAGAGCAGCACTGTAACTTACAAAAACAAAACACAACCCACTTGTCTTATTGTCTGTATTGCAAAACAAATCCTTGTTTGTTCCTTTGGTAAACACAGACTTGTATTAATTACAGTAGACTTTGATATAGGGCCACAACTGAGCCCAAAATGTATGTTGCTAAGCAAGGTAGCTGTTAAGTGAGTTCTGCTCCATTTTACGACCTTTCATGCCACAGTTGTTAAGTGAATCACTGCAATTGTTAAGTTAGTAACACAATTATTAAGTGAATCTGGCTTCCCCATTGACTTTGCTTATTAGAAGGTTGCAAAAAAGTAATGTTGATGTTTTCTCAGGAGTATAGGTAGTATATAGGGCAGTAGCTCTTTTGAATTCTGCTGTATAGTGCAGTACTGGTGCGGTGTCGGGAGTTTTCGGTACAATGTGTGGAGGGTGAAAGATGTATGCTTGTGTTTATTTTCAAGGTCATGGTTTATTTTCACTGAAGTGTTTGATTTCATTGTAAGAGGTGCAATGACAATAAAGTAAACTAAACTAAACTGAGAACTTATGACCACAACTGAGCCCAAAATTTGCATAGCTAAATAAGACCATAGTTAAGTGAGTTTTACCCCATTTTACAATGTTTCTTGTCAAAGTTGATGTCAGGCTTCCAAATAATGAAATCCATTTAAAAAAAAAACAAAGTTCATTTTCAAAAAGATTTCTTTTAGGAAAGCATCAAATTGGCAAAGTCCATGGTAATTCCGGATCTGACCCAACCCAGAATTACACCACAATATTAGAATTTAGAAACAACCCCAAAAAAGTCACATTCTCTGACAGAAGTAATTCAACGTTGCTTGATGTCATAAATCTCCACCTTCAGGGGCCCAAGCCAGCGCAGTTTGTTTCCCACAGGAAAGAAGATCACCTAGTCATAACACTCTCTTTATCTCCACTCCTTCCCCCTTAAGAATGTGTCATGCCCGAAACCCTTCCCCCCATGACTGCCACAGAGAAAATAAGAAAAAGAATATATACAAAGGCAAACTAAAATGGCTACCCTAAATGTCAATTTTGGGCTTGATAGTTGTTAAGTGAGTCATTGCACTTGTGAAATCAGGAACACAGTTGTTAAATAAATCTGGATTTCTCACTGACTTACTTGTTCAGAAGGTTTCAAAAGTTGATCCACGTGAGTCTGTGATTCTGCAACCATCATAAACCCATGCCAGTTGCCAAGCATCCAAACTTCAATCACATGACCACGGGGGTGCTGCAACAGTCGTACGTGTGAAAAATGGACACAAGTCACTTTATTCAGTGCCATTCTACCGTGTTTCTCATATAATAAGGCCGGGTCTTATTTTTTTTTGAGACCCGAAAAAATGGCTAGGCCGTCTTTTCGGGGGTGACTTAATTCCCACCTTGGCAATGGCTTGATCTCGGCATTGGTGGGGCACTTCATATTGGGGTCTATGCAGGCAGCACCATATCCGGGTGTGCAACAAAAGTACTTCCTAACGGCAAGTCCCCACACCATTCCCCCCCATTTCGCATGTTTTAATATAGGCCTTAATTTGGGGGGAGGGGCTTAATTTCACTTCATGCCTATAAAACATGCTGGGACTTCCTATTGGGGGAGGCCGTATTGTTGGAGAAACAGGGTAGCTTTGAATGCTCACTAAATGAATGGTTGTAAGTCGAGGACTACCTATACCGTTCCTCCCATTCAGCATTTTTTAACAGGGGAGATAGCATGTAAATATCACATCATTCAAATTGTATCAAAACTAGGCTGTCCATTCAACCAAGACTGTATGAATTAAAATTTAAAAGAATAAATAATTCATTATTTTTCATGAGTTTTGCAAACAAAAGGAAACTTTCCTTCAAAGGGAACTCCACAGCTTCTGAACGATAGGCACCAAGACTTTATATCCTTTGCGTTAGTATTCAGGGGATCATCCCATCCATCCATTAACTCTGGTCCATTAACTTTTCAAAGAGGATGCACACAAATATACATACTGGTAAGAGAAAAAGAGGGAGAACGTTATTGTGCCCTGAAATATCTGAACACACAACCATCTTTCTCTTGACCATTCCTTTTTACTTCACAAGCTTTGCAGGAGTTGTTGTGGTCCAGATCTGATCAATGATACTGAAGCCATTTGTGACTGCCATGTTGTTCTCCGTGCATTGGTGGGATTGCATTGGGAAGAAGTCAGTGTGAATAAAATGTTTTATTCTAATGTGAATCAAAGGCTATGACTAATGAATATGGCGAGAAACAAGAGAACTTCTTAGTTAGAAGATTACAGGCATCTATCATTATTACTGAAATGAATGTCCTGCTGCTTTTACTTTTCTTTGTTAGCAGATCACAATCTGATGATTCTTTGCACATTCATGCATTGTTTGTGTAGGATATCACATGCCACTCAAATCTTATTATCTACTGCTAGAGCTGAGATTAATCCAATAAGGAAGCTTTGTTTGGATATGGATTTCCCTGGCTTGCAGCTAGAAATTAAGCTGATTAATCTCCACTACTATTTCATAGTATCCAAAATTCATCAAAGGTACTCACTATGGGGCCTCTCTGACCATGTAGCAAAGAAAGGAAGCTACCTTAGGCAAGCTACCTTAGGAGAAGCAGAGTTCATTTTTCTCTGTTGTGAACCAAGTTGTGGGTACCTATAACTTCATTCAACCCCTTTAAAATAGCCTACCATTCTTGAGGGTGGTAGAACAGGCTAGGCCACCAGCTTCCAGCTTTTTCACATGCAGTAGCTGGGATGCTATGGAGCCATCTGATCTTGTCCTTTGGCCTTAGCCTGCCACTTGTTTTGGCTTAGCCTTGAGAAGGAGAAAGAGAGAGACTGAGAGGACATTTGACAATTGCTTTCTCTAGCCATGAGATGGCAGAAGAGTTCAACTTGAAAGCCTCCACCGTAAAAAAGACAGGTCTAGGAGGTTAAAATGCATTTTCTTCTCCCTAAAAACATGCCATCTCTTTGCACCAAGGCTCAATATTTTTTCAGCCTCCAAACAGACACATTGTATACTAGATGCCTTTCTTTGCTCTATAAAACAGTACCCTTTTTACTCCTGTGGCTGGTGACATAAAATAATTAAACTATTGTGCTGGCATTACATTACACATATTTATTATGCTACAGCACTGATCCATGGTGGAATTCCTTACACTTGTAATTCAAGGGTAAAACAGTATAGTAGAGTGGGGAATTTCACATCAGAGCATACTTTGTTTTTGTTTAGGAAGACACGTGTTTGTCTAGTTCATTTTCTATATTTCCTCAGTGACTGTTATTAAACAATATTAAATATGCCATTATGCTAGATAGACTGTGAAAGTAGCCCCTACCGCTCACTTTCACAAAAAAAGGGACTGTTATGTGTCTGTAATGCTGACAAGATCTTTCAAAATGTATTTCAAAAGGAAAAAAAAGTCAGAACCCAGCCTTAAAATAGGGTGCTTATATACTAATTGGATCCTGGATGTCACCAAAAATGGATCTTTGAATCATCTTCTTTTCTCTTTTTTAAATAAAAATTTTATTTAAAAAAATAAAGAAAACATTAAAAAATTACAATGTTTTGGTTTAACCTTTTCTTTTTTGAAACTATAGAATTTTTTAGGATTCCTGTTCTTCTCTTTGTTATTAATGCTGGAGCATAATTTTCATACTTTTCTAGAGATGTTCAACAAATTAACAGGAATGAAAATCAAATGACTTGAGAACAGGAAATTAATAGGGTTCTTTTATCTTCTCATTCCTATGCTAAGGAGAAGAGGGAGAGGGGGAAATGATGAGTAATAAATGTTGCCAATGGTAATTTTCTAACTAAAGACCTTTTTGAAGGGATTGCACTAGAATCCTGCCCCAAGATTCAGTCTTTTTCATTCAGATTCATCACCAGAAATTTTGAGAGTTGCCTCAGCATGCAAGTGAATACAGCAGAGCCTTGGGTTCAAATAATCATGCAGGTTACACATGTCAAACAGAGAAATTGTTGGAAGAAATGTCCATCTGGGTTCATTTCCAAGTGGGGAGAAATACAGTGGAAACATGGAGGCTGATTGAAATTATGTTTAATGGAGCAGAACCATTAAGCACATGGCCCTGGTGAAGCTGGAATGGAATGGAGAGTGAATATTATTATACCCTGTCTTGGGTTTGTATTTGAGCTTCCTGTTCCTGTGGCAAAGGTCATGTATTCTATTGGTTGTCAGACTCCCAGCAGGAGATCTTAGCTAACTTTGTAGGCTCTCTGTGTTCCAGGCTTGGCTGAATCTTGCTGGATGATACAGTGAAGGGGCTTGGTTATGTCATGTGGTAAGTTAGATAATCCTATTATGTCCTGGAGGGTGAAGGTCTTTTGTTTTGTAGATAGGCTGGTACCAAAATATCTGCTGGGGGCAGGGAGCTGCAGCTGAGTTTCATTCTTTTGTCTTTAAAAAACTGTTTCTCCTTTTCTCAACCAGGGAAATATAATATTCTGCCTTTTTAATATTTCTTAAAATATTTCATTCTTCTAAGAGGGATGGAGTGCTAACCTTCTCCAATAGGAAACATTAAAAAAAATAATGGAGCCTGTGAAGGCACACAGAAATTCTTTTATCTTTGTCTGTTATTAAGACTTTGAAGCATTCACAGAATTCAATGGTCTCATCATGCCGCACTATGATATATGCAGAGAACAGGGGGAGCTGGTATCCCAAGGCTTCTTTTGGTATTGGTGCCTTTTTTGTCCCCCCCCTTTTGGAATATATTCCTCCAGTTAAGTTTGCTGATCCAAAGATGGACGCTAACTTGGGTTTCACGAAAAGTATAAAAAACTTGTCATGTGATCTACTCCCTCACCTAGAGGTGCATGCTAAGCAAGGTTCTCTTTCCCAAGAAGTCTCAGATAAAAAGCACACAAGTTTTAACTGTTATCTATAGCGGCATCAGATTACCTTACAAATTTTAAATAACCAAACAAATAAAGGGAAGTGGGGATTTAGAAATGCGGTTATTCTTTCCCTTAGCCAGCTTCTTTGCTGTGAAAGGCAGCTGGTAGAGTTGCAGAGGGTGGAATGGCTTCCCTCCAGAGGGGCTTTTAAATGTTTTTGCTGACTTTTAAACAACCCACTATAGCCAGTATGCTGTTTAAAATGAATTCCTTCCTTAGTGAATTTGGAATTTTTTCTACTCGCATGTTTACTAAGGAGGATATTAGTCCTTTAATAACTCATATTGATAAGAAGAGCACTGCTTTCAGCAAGCCTAATTGCAATGATTTTAAAGCTGTTAACTCTAAGGATGTTATCTCTCCCTCACTTCTCCCTTGAGAAGTGGCAACTTGAAAAATCAACCTCCTATCTGGCAATGTACTGAGATATTGGAGTCAATCCTGATTAATTCTTTTTGTACTTTGCCAGAGCTAGAACAAGTGGGCATCACTAAAAGATTAGTCAACCTGAAGGATCTTTTAGAAGTCACACATAAAGCTGCAAAACCTTCCATAGAATTTGCTATCCTGGTTGCAGATGTTATTAATGCTCTTTCTGAGAATTCTGATGAAATTCCTCTTCATATACATGCTGCAAATAATAACTCTGTAAAAGAGGTGTACAGGCAAGAAGAAAGGAGTGGTTGCTGAATTACTGTGGAACAACAAATAGAACAACAAATAGAAGGTGACCTTGGAGTAGGTGTTGAACTGCGTCATAAGGAGGTTCCCACCTGCTCATTGCTACTCCCTTTGGTCTCAGACACTATCCCACTGGGCCAACCTATAATGATACCTTTGCAACAGGTTGTTGGCCTTCAGAAGCATTTGGAGTCTGTTTACCAATTTGGCAGTAGTGAAGGCAAACACCTAACAAACCAGTGCGTCTTTTTTGATTCTGAGGGAATCTTGGATAATATTACTCCTGTGGAATGACTGGAAAATGTTGGTATCCCTCCCAACATTAATTCCCTCCCTATAATGACAAATGACAAGCAAGTAGATTATTTTCACCTATTGTCCTGGAATATTGCTAGCTGGAAAGTCAGAACCGTGGATGGTGACATGGAGGATTTTCTGATAAACTTTGATCTTATAGCCCTTCAGGAGACCTAGCTGACCACGGATGAAGAACAGATACATCTGCCTGGCCTTGATTCGTGGTATATTCCTGCAGTTAAATCTAAGATTAAAGGAAGGGCCTCTGGAGGCTTGTCAATTTTAGCCAAAGCAGAGTTGGTCTGGCAAGCCCAGAAGCTTGGTTTTGGTAATGCTTCTGCTTCACATTTAATTGTCAAGTTCTTCTATGGTTCTTTCGGATTAATATTGCTGAATATATATATCCCTCCTCGCTCTTCCCCTTATGATACACCTAATATCTGGGCAAATTTGGAAGAGACAGTTCTAAAATTAAATGTCCAATATTCTAATGTTACTATAGTTTTGGCAGGAGACTTTAATGCCAGGGTAGGGGCATCTTTACAAAACTTTGCTTATTCTGGTGTTATTCCTGAGGTTATTTACTGTCTATGTACTCTGGTAGCGTTCTGAATGATACATGTGTTTCAAGAGATACGCTTGAGAGGTTCACAGATATACAAGTCCATGTGAGGGAAGGTGATCACCAACCAATTTCAGTTTTATTTCAAGGCAGTTCAGACATACAGAGAAACTCATTTTGTGGCAAAAGGTTTTTTTGCAAACCTGAAAGACAGGATAAAAAACTCAAATGGTCCAAAGTTGATACTGCGGCATTATCTATTTTTTTGGATTCTGCACAACCTCAGATCTGAAGAAGCTTAATTTCTCATTCATCTTCAGGCTCAGATAACATTATGGCCCATTATGATGATCTATGTCATTCATTGAAGAAATTCACTGTCAAACTTCCGATAAGAAACCGCCAACAAGTTGCAGTTAGCTGGTTTGATTCTGACTGTTCGCACAGTAGAAAATATTTGAGAGCTGTAATGCGTAGGGTTCAGCGATGTCCCACCTCAAAAAACTATAGCAACATGTTGAAAATTAGGCGTGATTATAAGAAATTGATAGCATCAAAGAAGGCTTCCTTTAGAACTAAATTATGGTCGGACTTGGAAATTTGGGCAAAAGGGTCAAATTCAACTTTTTTTGGGAATGCTGTCTCAGGTATATTGAAGGAATATAAAATTTATTTATTTTTTCAAAAATTTTATTGATTTTTAAAAGACAAATATATACAAACAAAACACATAACATAAAAACATAAAATATGTTTTCTGAAAGCAGCTTGATCCCAGGTTACATCTCTTCGTACAGATATATTCAACATTTTCCATATAGCTTCTCCCCCCTTTTCACTCTCTTAATTCTATTTTATTTATTTCATCTCAATTTAAATCATTATAGTTATATCCTTTGTCTGTCCTGTTTCCACTGTCTATTATCTTTTCTCATTAACACAAAATTTCTCCTGTAATCACTGATTGGAGTATGACACCTTTATATCGTTCCCCTAAATTTAACACTTAAAATAATATATAACTTTCATTCAGATTCTGCTTAGTACATTCGAAAGCTAAACACTATATTTAAAAAAAGAAAAAAATATATAAATATATAATATAATTACAACAACAATCCATACCAATTGAACTCTATCGTTAAAATTAATATTCATTTAAATCTTAAATATTTTATAACTTCCTTTTCAAATAAGTATCATGCTTCTATGGGAACACTTATAAATTTTACATAGTTGCTTCCCCCAACTTCATTTATATTTTAAGATATTATGTAATTAAAATGTTCCCATTCCTTCTTAATTCAGTTCTCTCATATTTCATTTCATTTATTTTGTTAAAAAAATTTTTTCCACTAAATTACATTGAATATTTTATCACATTTTATAATCATAGGTTGTTCCAAATTTTCTAACATTATTTCTAATACAAATATAACAATACAGTTTTATGTACTTTTGCAGAATCTCTTTTTCAGTTATATTTTTATCCATTATCTTGAAATAAGTCCTGTTTGTTTACATCTTGTTTCAAACCTTTATAGCTTCTCTTCCCTTCCTTCCTCCCTTGCTTCTCCACTCTACCCTTTTTACCCCCTTGTCTTTTAATCTCTATCCTCTTCTGTATTCCTCTTTTCTGTTGCTTTCTGACATTGTGTCCACTTTTCACCATATTTTTCCCTTTTTTGGTTGTTTTTTAAAGTCTTAAATTCTCCATTCTCTTTCCCCCCTTTCCCCTTTCTTCTCCAGATAAAGTTGCTTGTTCATTAAAGATGGCTTCTTCTACATCCCAATCTTCTTGTTCTTGTAGTTTCTCATATGTAGAAATCGCCATTTCTAAAAAATGAAAAGTGGAGCCAAAAGAGCCCTTCCCTTCTTGTTCCTCTTCTTTATATTTTATAAATTCCATTTTCAGTTCATCCACAAGTAATGCCATTGTAAAAAAAAATTTTTAAACAACCCAAATGATTTTAATCATTTAAATAAGAATTTCCAAAAGTCCCAAAGTCACCAGGCAATCCAAATACGCACAGTCTATTTCATTTAACACTTTCTTCTTTTTTTTTCACTTTCACTTCCTGGGATTGTAATTCAGTTACAAAGTTCCAGTTAAAATGTATCTTTTAAAAGTCTTGTTATGATTTTGTTCTAGTTTTTTAAATTCCAAGCAATCTCCTCCAGCCAGATCTTAATCTCAATTCTTATCCTCTCCCTTCCCACTTACAGCATAAAAAAAGTTTTTTTTCCAGTGTTCAGAAATCTTTATTGTCCCCTTGGCTTTAATTTTCTAGTTTGATTACCTGCTGATGCCAAAGCGGGTTTTTCCAATTTCTCATTCATCTGCTGTCACAGTAAGGAAGGAGAGTGAGAAAAAACAAACCTTCCCTTTTCACTTTCATTCGCTGCTTCTAGATCTTCTTAGGGAACAATGTATCTTTTTCCAAAATTTAAATTCCAGGATATCTTGGATGTTGCTTCTCATCCTGGTCAGCCAAAACTTTCACTTCTCAGCTTCCTTCTGCACATTCTTTTCCGGATGAAAGCTACTTTGTGGCGGCCATTTCTGACCGCTGCTCTACCACTTTCGGAAAAGGGAGTTAAGCCAGCTGAGGAGGGGGGGTGCGACTCCCCCTGACCCCTGCTAGATCTCCCCTGTCTTCATCTACCTCTACGGGGTAGCTATAGCCCCAAAGCCGGTTGGCTCGAGGCACTCCAGCAGCGAGCGCAGCAGAAACCGTGCACAATTGCGGATTCCTGCCACCGCCGAGCCTTGTAAACCGGAAGTCCTCAGGAAGATAAAATTTATTTTGATATCCCCATTCCTGCTTCAACCTGCAAGAATTTTTATTCTAATCTTCTTTTTAAAGCCAATCAGGACTCTATGCATCCCCAAAGCCATTATTTATTAACTTTAGAAAATCTCCCTATCTGGCCTCAGAAATTAAATCCATTATTTGATCATTAAAAGCTAATACGGCACCTGGTGAATATTTTTTGACCCCAGAATCATTTAAGACTTATAGACTGGACTGGTAGACACCTTATGGACTGGTAGACGCCTTTATTAGCAGGGCTATTTACATTTATAAACAATACTGGCCACACACCTGTGGGTTCGGAAGTGGTCATTGTTGTTCCCTTACATAAAAAAGGAGAAATTATTCACTGCATTTATTGATCTAAGTGTGGCTTTTGATTCGTTAAACAGAAATACCTTGTGGAGGAAACTGGTGGACATGGAGCCCAGACTCCTTTTTCTCGTTGGAGCCCTTTACTCAAACACCCATGTGAAAATCCATACTGGCATAAATGGAGTCCTGTCTAAGAGCATACCTACCAATACTGGCGTAAGACAGGACTGCATTTTAGCCCCAATGCTTTTCAATCTCTATATCAGTGATTTACCAGGATTCCTGCATGCAGTAAATTTACATATGGCAAAGATTCTTGCTAAATTTATTGATACCCTTTTATATGCTGATGACATAGTATTAATGGCTCATTCACAAATAGGCCTGAGGAGACTGTTGCATAAGCTGAATACCTATTGTACTTTGAATTTCTTAAATATTAATAAAAGCAAATCCAAAGTGTTGGTTTTCAGCACAAAAAGTAGGAAATATAATTGGCAGATTAATGGGGAGTCAATCGAACAAGTAAATTCTTACACCTACTTAGGTGTGGTTTTTACTAATACAGGATCTTGGTTTAATCACTTTAAAAGTAGTGCATTAAGAGCTGAGATAAGCACCAAAAGATTATATAAATTATTTAACCTTAATTACTCAGGCACTTTGTTCCCTATTTTGAAAGTATTTAGAGCAAAATTAGTTCCAATGCTGATATATGATGCAAAACTGTGGAGTTTAAATAAAGCATTCCCATTTGAACAAACTCAGACCCACTTTTTAAGACAATTATTGGGGACTGATAAGAACACTTCTGCTTCAGCAGTCAGAGCAAAATTGGGTATCCACTCCTTACATAGCCATTTAATCATTAAAACATTTACATACTGACTAAAGATACAATCAATAGATTTGGATAGACTTCCCAAACTATGCCTAACTGAACAGTTAAGCCCATGTCACACTGCACCAACGGATGCAAAGAGGATGTAAAATGGAGAGAAACACTTGCCATCCATTGGTTAATGCGATGCATCCTTTCTGTACTCACTGCGTCCGTTTTTCATCCTCTCTATCCGTCCAGCATCCGTCTACTGACATTTCATCTGCTCAAAAGGTTTTGAGCTGCACAAAACTTTTTGAGCGGAAAAAGTATCCAACGCATCCATTCTACCTCCGCTACGCATATGGGGAACATCCGTTATACGTCCATCATCATCCGTTACACGTACGCTATATCCGCTAGGTATCCGCTGCGCATCCGCGCAACTTGCATCCGCTCCAGCCGAAAACGGACACAGGGAGGAAGCGAAACGGACGTGGAACGGACACGCAGCGTTAGTAGCACGGACGGAGAAAGGATGAAAGTGGACGCAGCTCGCAAAGAAAGCATTTAAAATGGAAAAAACGTTCGCAGAGGGGACCTATCTCGGATATTAAGGATGTCTAGAGGATACCTAAAGGATGCAAAAGGACACATAGGGGAAAACCTATATTGCCTATAAAAAGGGGGAACAACACATCTGGATCTCACTTTCAGACCAGCAGCCCTGCTGTGCAAACCTCTGCAGCCTTCATCTGCCTCTTGCTCTTCCACAGCATCCAGTCATGTCCACCATGGATCGTAACACAGTCCTTTTGGTAGCCACCATCGTTCTGCAACAGTGCGAAGCCATCTACAGGCTCTTTCAACTGTACTACGGGAAGAAAAGGAGGCGGCCAAGAAGCGTCTGGGTCTGAAGATGGATCAGGAGAAGAGCAGAGTATGGACTGTACAACAAGCTGATGGTGGAGCTGAGGAACGAAGACCCTCGTGCATTCCAGAACTTCATGAGGATGCCTCCAGCCATGTTTGATGAAGTTGTGCAGCGGCTGACACCTAGGTTGACCAAGCAGAGCACCAACTTCCGGCCCAGCCTGGAACCTGGGCTCAAGGTGGCACTGACTCTGCACCAACTGGCCTCAGGGACCACCTACAGGAGCATGCAGTATGGCTGGAGGGTGCCACACAACACCATCAGCATTGTGGTCAGAGAAGTGGTGCAGGCCATCATCGAAGAATACCTGGAGGAGCTCCTCCAGTGCCCCTCCACTGAAGAAGGCTGGAAGAAAGTTTCAGAGCAGTGGTATCAGAAGTGGAACTTCCCCCACACTGTTGGAGCCATAGATGGGAAGCACGTGGCCTGCAAAGCTCCAGCCAAGTCGGGGTCCACTTATTTCAACTACAAGGGCTTCTTCAGCATCGTCCTCTTCGCCATGGTTGATGCTGACTACAAGTTCATGTACATCGATGCTTCAGGCAATGACTCATCTTCAGATGCCCAGGTATACAATACCAGTCACCTCAAGGAGGGGCTGGAACGCAACCTCATCATGGGCTTCCCAGATCCAGACCCCCTGCCCAACAACATGCAAGATGTGTCCTACTTCATCGTGGGGGATGACGCCTTCTCCCTCACAACCTACCTCATGAAGCCCTACACTTCCAGATGCCTCACCCATGAAGAGAGGATCTTCAACTACAAGCTGTCCAAGGCAAGGCGGGTGGTGGAGAACGCCTTTGGCATCCTGGCAAACAGGTTCCAGGTACTTCTCACCACCATGCAGCATCGCCCAGAGACTGTGAGGAACATCATGGAAACGTGCTGCATCCTGCACAATCTCATGCGCACCCGCTACCCAGTCTTGCAGAACAGGCTCGTGGACCTCCAACAAGGCAATGGGGACATGGAGCCTGGGGAATGGAGGCAAGGGAGAAACCTGATAGACACTGAGGATGTGCAAGGCTGCAGCACCAGCAGCGCCAGCAGCGCCAGCAGCACCAGCAGCACCAGCAGCACGAGCAGGACCAGCAGGACCAGGAGAACCAGCAGGACCAGGACCACAAGCAGGACCAGGAGCACCAGCAGGACCAGGAGCACCAGCAGGACCAGCAGGACCAGGCGCAGTGCCAGCAGAGTAAGCCCCAGCAGAAGCCCCAGCACCAGGGGCAGTGCCAGCAGAGTAAGCACCAGCAGAAGCACCACCGCCAGAAGCAGCATCAGCAGAGTAAGCACCAGCAGAAGCACCACCGCCAGAAGCAGCATCAGCAGAGTAAGCACCAGCAGAAGCACCACCGCCAGAAGCAGCATCAGCAGAGTAAGCACCAGTAGAAGCACCAACGCCAGAAGCAGCATCAGCAGAGTAAGCACCAGCAGAAGCACCACCGCCAGAAGCATCATCATCAGCTCCTCCAGAAGCAGAAGCAGCAGAAGCCCCAGCCCCAGAAGAGCGAGCCCGTGCTGCAGAAGCCCCCACAGAAGCAGAGTGAGGACCAGGGGGTGGGAGGGTGGCCCTGTCCCTCTTGCCAGGGCTGGCAGCAGATGGCTGAGGCTTTCTCTTCTTCCCCATGGTTGTGGGGTTGCTGGCTGGCTGGCAGGCAGGCAGGCAGGCAGGCTGGCAGGCAGTCGATGTGTCTGGAAGCAGGTCTTTCCTCTGAATGGTGACCTGCTTGGGAGCTGCTTCCCTTTATATCCGCGGGGCTGACGCAATGCATCCTCCCCGCATGCGCATTGAATGCTAGGCATCCGCTAGGCTTCTGCTAGGCATCCGCTAGGCTTCCGCTCTGCATCCGCTTCATCCATTAGGCTTCCGCTGTGCATCCGCTTCATCTGCTCGGCATCCGCTCGGCATCCACTTTGCATCCGCTCTTTCCGTTCCGCGTCCACTTTGCTGTGCTCCCCCGGAAGCCTTGCGGATGTGCCATCCGCTCCCATCCGCTTCCATCCGCTAGGCTTCCGTGGAGCATCCGCTTTCCATCCGCCCTGTGTCCTCCCCCGTCCGTTCCTTTCCGTGTTGTCAGCTTTGGTTATGCAAATTTTTGCCCCTTTTGAGAGCGGATAACAACGGATGGAACATTTTTCTCGTCCACTGTGTCCTTTTTAGAAATGTTTTGCATCCGTCAGCCAGTGTGACAGGGCCTTTAAATAAGTTCCAATTTAACTCCTGGGCCAGTCAACTCCACAGAGCCATTTTAAAACATGGGTTTTCTACCCAATATTTCTTGTCAAGGGCTTCCCAGGCAAGGGCAATTTTAAACAGAGAGTCTTGGATATTAGTGCCCAGACTGACCTAGAATTATTAGCAAAAAACAGATCTATAAGATGGTTGGCTTATAATAATAAAAACATCTTCCATCCTGAAAAATACCTTTCAATGGGTATGTCACAATTATAGAGAAGAGCCTATACCAGAGCCAGATTTGAGTTATTGGATTCATGTCCAGACATGGGCGCTTCCACCAAGCACCATACCACGAGAGAACCTGCATATGTGGTTCATCTGCCACTGAAGATATTGCCCACATCTTGTTCAACTGCCAAATATATACCCCCATTAGACTTAAATATTTATCATTTCTACTGGAAAGAACAGCCCATTGGGAATCAAACCACAGATTGTTATATTTCTTCCGGGCCTCTAATGTACACATCATCCGTAGGACTGCTAAGTTTATAATCAAGGCAGCAGTCCTAAAGGCCCGGTCCCACTGCACTTACAGATGCAAATAGCATGTAAAATGTTAAAAAAAGCTTGCCATCCGTTGGAAAACGCTATGCACTGTTGTGTACTCATTGCATACGTGTTTCATACACTCTATCCGTCGAGCATCCGTCCATTGAGATTTCATCCGCGCAAGAAGTTTTGAGCTGCACAAAACTTTGTGAACGGATGAACTTTCCGCCGCGTACGATGTACATCCGCGACATATACAGGCAACAAACGTTCTATGTCTGTTATCATCCATTAAACATCCACTGTATCTCTCTGCATCCTCTGGCCATCCCCTCAACTCACACCCGCTGCAGCTGAAAATGGAAAGAGGGAGGAAACAAAAGGTACACGGAACGTCTACACAGCATTAGTAGCACAGAAATAGAAAGGATGAAAGAATATGCATCTCGTATATAACGTATTAAAAATAGACAAAACGTTTGTATCTGGGATGTATCTCGTATATTTAGGATGTCTGCAGTATGTCTAGAGTATGTAGAAGGCCCCATAGCGGACAACCGATATTTTCTATGAAAAGGGGGAAAAAAACCATCTAGATCACTGGGATGGTGGACCATATATCCCATTATGCTTGCACTGGAGGTTTATCTATCCCACAACTATCCTTATCTATCCCACAAGCATGCAAAGGCTTAACCATTTTTTCAAAGTTTTCACCAACACTTTGTAAAGTAAAAAAAATGAACCAAGTAAACTAAGTGTCTTAAGCAAAGATAACCTTTATTAACTTTCTTAGGTAAACTTTATGACTTTATTAAATAAGGAAAATGAACCAAGTAAAGTGTCTTAAGTGTCTTAAGCAAAGATAACCTTTCTTAACTTTCTTAACTTTGTGACTTTATTAAAAAAGTAAAATGAACCAAGTAAAGTGTCTTAAGCAAAGATAAACTTAACAAGTACAACTCAGTCTCTGACACTATTCTCAGTCACTCTGAGTCATGTCCCTGGTCTCAGCTGTTAAGCGGGCAGGGACTGTGGATGTGGCTGTGGCTTGAGTGCTGGTCTGAGGCACCATTGGGGTGCTTGGCCCCGAGGGTACAACAGGAGATGGTGTGTTCAGGAAGCTGTCCGAGAGCTCACTCAGTCCCGCAAGGTTGAGAGGCCCTTCATCAAGGACTTGAGATGTGAGGATGACATACTGATGACAGATTGTCCATTGACGGGCTTGGCTGTGGGGTGGAGGAAGACAGTGAGGCTGTCTGGTCTGCAGCTGGGTGAGGAGTGGCATCTGGCGTGCAATGAACCTAGGCCTGGACTGGGAAGTTCTGCTTCTGCTGTGGGAAGTCCTGGTAGTTGTAGCCTTGGTAGATGAGGGGCTGTTGAAAGCCGTGGAAGGGCTGTGACATCGCCTGGGGTGGAAGAGCAGACCTGGACTGGGTAGGAGCAGCTTCAGCTGGGCCTTGAGGGTTGTGCAGAAGTGCTGTGATCTTCTGCTTCATCACCTGGTACTGGGCCTCGGGCAGGTCCCTCAGCGTCTGACTCATGTAGGTGATGAAGGGCTTCCGGTCCGAGGATGGTATGTCGCTGTGGACCAGCTGAGAGAGAAGTTCTGTGCTGGTCTTGATTGTGTCCCTGATCTCCAACAGCACACTGTGGTCCTGGCCCTCCAGTCTGCCTCTCTGCCTGCATCCTCTGGAGCTGGGGGTGGGGGTGGGGGTGGGTTGGCCTCTGGTGGCTGCAGCTTCTTCCTCCATTTGTGACAGCAGGGCTTCATCCTCCACAGGATCCTCCATGTCTGCTGGCATGGGGAGTGCAGCTGTCAGTGGGGGTCTCTGCCATGGGGCCCTCTGAAGACACCTGCCTGGACAGGGTAGCTGGCTCCTGGCTGGAAGAGGTCTGGCTGTCTATGGGCTGTCTGAGGGAGAGGGGTCTGAGAGGGGCTGCTCCTCGGTGGCGGATCTCACCCTCCAGGAAACTGCACTTGGCCATGACGTACATCTCCTGGTCAGTGAGCTTGACAGTGGCCTGCCCAGATTTCTTGAGGTGTAGCTTGCCATACCAGGTGTGCATGTGCTTCCACCATCCTAGGAGTACCTCTGCAGTGTACCCCAGGCTCTCTGCCTTGTCTCTCCAAGCTGCCTGCTTCTTCTTGGTGTCGTGATACAGTCTGTGGCCCTTTCTCCAGAGGTACTCATTCTCCCTCAGCCATTCCAGCACCTCATCCTCATGCTCCTTGGAAATGGTGTACTGTTTCCTCTCTCCCTTCTGCTTCCCTTGCCTCTTCCTCCCTCTGGCAGGGGCTTCAGCAGGGGCTTCAGGGGCTTGAGCAGCAGGGCCTTCAGCAGCAGGGCTTTGAGGGCCTTGGGGCTGGTCCACCACAGCAGCAGCAGCAGCAGCAGCAGCAGCTTCAGAATCAGTGCCAGGGGGTGGGATGCTGGTTCTGGCCTTCTTGCCAGGGCTTGAACGAGTAGGCATGGGCTTCCTCTTCTTTCCTGACTGATGAACCATGGTGTTCCTGCAAGATGTATGTGGCAGCATGTCTTTCCCCTGTATGCTGACTGCGTGCGTGCTGCATCCTTTTATATCTGCGGAGCTGACACAATTCATACTCCCCACATGCGCAGTGAATGCTTTGCATCCGATATACATCCGCGCAGCATCCCCTTTGTTTCCTATCGGCGTCCATGATGCATTTCTCTAGTGAGGAGAAATCAGAAAAGTTGGCAGAAGTAGTGACGTTGCACAAAGGAAAGGGATACAGTTTTCATTGCAATGCCATAGCCTCCATCTTCCCATTCTTTACCCTATCCAGATGCTATTCTTTCTTTTCTGCAGCCAGAAGCCTTAAAATCAGTCTCCTTCCTTGCTGTACCAAAAACGGTAAGGCTACATTTTATTTTCCTGTGTTCCCCTTCTAGAACTGAGCCCTGTATGTGCTCCGTTAAAGTAAGCAGCTTCTCAGAATCCCTTGCTTCCTCATCTTTCTTTGAACTGTCAGTTTGTCCCTAATTGAATCGAATGTATTACATTCTCTATAGATGTATTGCTTTGTATGCTAATCTCAGAATAGTCTTTGAGCTAAATTTCCCATAAAATGTAAGTGACTTATTTGATTGTCTTGTGTGCCATTAGTCACAAATATTACTTAATAAATAGCATTGATTGGTTATTAATTAGAGCTGATGTAAGGTCCTGAGGGGCTTCACTGGAGCTCAGCAAATGGTCTGGAACTGTCTGGTTTAATACATTGTTTGGAGCTAACAACGGTATCATGAATCTGATCAATATCTAGATGGGGGCTTCCCATTAGGAATTTCAGTATCTATTGAAATGAAAGATCCACCTGGGCTAAGTGGGACTTACTCTGAAAGAGTAACTGGGCCATTCAAACAAGCAAAGCCCCATCCGTGGAATGTAGGCAGCACACAAAACCATGCCCCCTCCAGTCTGTGGAAAAACCTTTCTCCACGGAACTGGTCCCTGGTGCCTAAAATGTTGGGGGCCGCTGTATTAGGTCATGTAGGGATTTAATAGCTGAAGCTTGACAATTTAAATTATGTTTGGAAACAGCCCAATTCATTGCACCTGTTCAAGATGGCTGTGATATGTGTCATGTGCCCAGTTCCATCTTGATTGCTGTTTTGGGTCGGCTGAATCAAAATCTTCTTAGGAGGTAATTCAATGAATCAGAAGCAGGAGAAGGAGGAGGTCGAATCCAAGTATGTTAGTTCTTGGAAGACACACTCCAGGGCTGTAGGGTAATTGGCAAGTAAAAATCCCAAAGCGGACAACGACAACCCACTGTTGTACTATCATCCCAAACCCCTGCATGGACCTGTCTGCGAGGTCAATCAAGAGCTGAGAGACCCTGCTTAGATGGAGATGTGGTGTAGTCTTGAAATGTAGTGTCATTTGCTATTGTGGAACAGGTTTATTTCTCAATTTAATTCAACTCCTTGAACAGCCTTGCAGAGCCACAGTATTTATCATCTGATCCTTCTGAGAGATGTCAGACTTTTTGGAAGCTGCTTCCTGCAATTCTTCTCTGAGTGAGATTCTCACCATATTCTCTTCAGAAAGATTTGCTAGCATGAAAGGAACAGGATGACAAGAATTTTAGCTGAACTCTTTCCATTTTAAACCAGTTTATAATCTGTTAGTTGGAGACTTTTTAAAAAAATGTTGTTCCCAACAGCCTTCCTGTCATCTGGGAAAGTGCCTGGTCTCTTTGCTTGTTTTGGGAAAGCTTGACAATCTCTTGAATTTCTATCCTTCTGGAAACTAACCCCTTGACAAGATAAGGCACAAGCTGTTCTTGGTCTGACATGATTTCCTGCTGATTTTTCAATGATTTTAGGCTACAAATTTACCTCCCTCAGAGTAAGTCCCACTTAGCCAAGGTGTTTTTTTCATTTCAATAGATATTGTGGCGTCACACACTAAGCTACATTTGATAGTTTACCAGGAAAGCAACTGAATTGTACTTAAAAATTGAAATAAACAAAACTCACTCACTTTGGCAGCTTTTATTTAGTGGATCAAGTCCTCCAATTTTGTCTAAAAAATTATCCCACTTCTAAAAAGGCAAAGATGGAAAAGTGTGGCAGTACAAAGAAAACACTACCCTCTCTTTTTTAGCACTTGCTAGCTTTTATGAAAAGTAAATGACAGCCTCACCTCCACCCCCATCCCACACACATAATGTCTGATTTTACTTCAAAGAAAAGGTTTTCTTCTCTCACTTCTCTGATGCTTGTGGGAAACCAATTGATAAGTATTTATATCTGGAAATTGCAGCCTCTGGACTCTCGGCACTGTGGAAACAAAATTCTGCCAGTTTTCATTACAGTCCTTCAAAGTTTGACAGAGGTTAGCCAACAACAAAAAAAATAGAAAAGGCAGACAGTTTCAATAGGCTTTTCTATTCTATAATGATATATGCATTTTAAGTCCTTCTTTCCCTCCCTCCCTCCCTTCCTTCTTACCTACCTATCTTCCTCATTTATCTTCCTTCCTTCCTTCCTCATTTATCTCTTCCATCTCTTCCTTCCTCTCTCCCTCCCTCCCTTTCCACACTATTAAAAGAAGTAGCAAATTTTTTTATTCTTTTTATATCACTGAATGAGTGGATTATATTGCCTTTTCTTTGCACAAATAGGCATTTGTCCCTTTAAAAGTAAGCAATGCAACAGGTGACTGCATTATTCTATTGTCTAGTCCTTCAAGTGGCAGAAGAGTGCGTTGGCATAAACTGTGCTTATTGTTGATTCCTATTGTGCCTGAGAAACAAGGTACTGATTTAATGTGGGATAATTTCAGGAACATGATTGAGGATTTTCCCAGTTTCTTTTCCCCTCCCACTATTCCTTGGTGGTTGTTGATGGGATAACAAGCACAACTGCTTCCTTACGTGGGATGGGATGTGAGTGTAAGGGCATGCTTTATGGGGCCCTTGGAGCTCTCTGAGCTTGGTGGATTTCTTGCAGACGTCTCATTACCAAATTGGATGACATAATCAGTGTATGCTTGGAATGATCATTTAACAGCTTCTCAAAGCTGGCTAAAATATTGCCAAGTGTGAAAATGTTCCATCTCACAGAGATGACTTTGGAGAAACTAGATGATTTCAGCAAGATGTTCTGGATTGGGTAGGACTTCTTCAATTTGGGACTGGATGTGCAATCTGAGAGTTGTTTTTTTCTGGCTTTGCAGCTCCCGGTTCAAGAGCAGGTGGTATCTATGTCTAGGAAAACCTTTGCACAGATCCGTGCCAGGTGTCAGCTGTATTCATTCCTGGACCAAGAGATTTTTATAATTTGCTTTGATTCATAAGTTCACCAGTCATAAGTGATGGGTCATGTAACATTTTTCAGCACTTCCATAACTTTGAAAAGTTGTTAAATGAATTATTGTAAGTCAAAGACCACCTGTACATTTATTTCTTGCTCAGCCTAAACCCCAAGTGAAATCTTTAAGTTTTATACATGCAAGAGCTGCTCAAATTCCGATATCATTTCAGATTTCCATAATTTCCATAAATGTTGAGAAGCTTTGGTGTCATTAAAGGCCACTGTGATTTTATGTTGGTTAAATGTTACTTTGGCATACTTTGGTTTTAATTTTCAGATCTTCTGGTCCTGTTGCAGGGAGAAAGCAATGAAAAGTCAGGTTAGAAATGAAATACAAATAAGTTATTCTATCTGGTTCAGGCTCACCCCGCATAGAAGACCACTTATTGAAGCAGCTGGCTAGAAAATAAATGCAAAGGCCTTGGTAGATTCAGCAGATGTTTATCTTAGCCTTACACTGATGTGATTGCCTTGTGGGATTTTGAAGCCTTCCCCCACCCTTTGCTACCAAAACAGATTTTTAAAAAAAAAACCCATGTCAGAGCATTTGCAGTGTGCCTAATATTATGAGACTACCCAGGAGCAAAATACAGCACACAGAGACTTAGACATTTAACAGTGATTTATATACAAAACATATACAGAAATTTATGTGGTATGCAAATACCTGACAAGCAATCAATCTTCTTAACTCTACACGGAGAACTCTGCAATGGATAAGGGACACAAGGAGAGAGAAAGCACACCTTCTATAATGTCAGCCTTATGTAAACACCTCTTAAAGGAGTAAAGACTTCTGTGAATCCCTTCTTCGTCTTAAAAGGGCAATACCCATGCTATGCTGATTCATCCTTATTGCATCATCCTTATATTGCATCAGCTTTACATTGCATCAGCCTTACAGCAGCTGGCAGCTATTAAATCTTATACCTCAACAATCCAGTATTTCTAAACTCTACCTTGTCTGCTTCATTTTGAGATAGTTGGAAGCTAAAATGTTGAAGTCAGAGATCTTTATGAATTGAGTGTCCACAAAATCTCTGTCACATCAGGCTGCATCGGCAACCATTTGAACATGTAGATTAAATATCAATATTTATTCCATCGGCTCTGTCTGTTTCCCTTCTCTTCACTTTTTTCTCTTTGTTTCTAGGTTAACTGAAGCAGGCAGAGCTGATGTAGTTTCATATAATACAAGGACAGCAGAGTCCAGTAGCAGAGTCCAGAGTCCTTATTTAGAGTTATAACAGCAAAGTTACCACAACACTGAAAAGTGACATAGTACTATTTTTCCACACTTAACAATCATTGTAGCATCACTGTGGTCACATGATTAAAATTGGGGTGCTTGGCAACTGGCAAGTATTTATGATGGTTGCAGTGTCCTGGGGTCATGTGATCCCCTTTTATGACCATCTGACAAGCAAAGTCAATGGGGCAGCCAGAATCACCTAAACAACCATATTATTAATTTAACAACTGCAATGACTCACTTAACAATTGTGGCAAGAATTTATATGTATTTTATATCTAAGGATGTAGACATATACATATATATGTACATAGCATGTCTATATGTGTGCTTTGTATATGTGTACTTTTGAGAGCAGGCAACAGAATTTCATTTTTAATTTGTGCCAGTGTGCCCACAGTAAAAATGACAATAAACGTCAACTTATGTATTTTTTTTAAGAAGGTCGTAAAAAGGGGCAAAACTCACTTAACAACTGTTTTGCTTAGCAACAGACATTTTGGGGCCAATTGTAGTCATAAGTTAAGGACTACCTGTATCAGAAATCAGTGGTCCCACTGAGGAAACCCTTTGCTATGTAGCCCTCATTGTTTTTACACATCATCATGACATCATCATTACCACCACCTTGAACAAATGAGGAGGTAAGGCCATTACAAGAGCCTTTCTTTCTTGCTGAGTTGAAGTACTATCCACCTATTCTTGAGCCGATGGAAAACTTTCATGAAATCTGCCAGTTAACTAGGACATAAATTGTTATTTTCTTGCTATTTTTGATTCCATGGCTTTCAATGTTCTATGCCACCCAGACTTTCATAGAATTGGGTGGTCCATTAAATTCCATTAATCCATCTGCTGTCCTTTTGCCAATCCCTATTTTGCCTCTGGTGCTGGAGAAAACTCCTGTGAGTCCCTTGGACTGCAAGGCGATTAAACTGGTCAGTTCTAGATGAGATCAACCCTGACTGCTCTTTAGAAGGCCAGATCCTGAAGATGAATCTCAAATACTTTAACCACTTAATGAGAAGGAAGGACTCACTGGAAAAGAGCCTAATGCTGGGAAAGATTGAGAGCAATAGAAGAAAGGGACAACAGAGAATGAGGTGGCTGGATGAAGTTACTGAAGCAGTTGGTGTGAGCTTAAATGGACTCCAAGGGATGGTAGAAGACAGAAAGGCCTGGAGGAATGCTGTCCATGATGGTTTGGACACAACTTCCTGACTAACAATGGCAACAACAACATCTTGCCTCTACCCTCACCCCAACCCATGATTAAGGAACAAAACTATTGCACTTTTTAGTCTGTGGATCCCAATCTGAGCAGGCAGTTTCTAGAGAATAACAGCACTCCAGTTGTAGGCATGTAATATTTAGATTTATTGATGGTACAGACATCTTATTAGTAGATATGAAGATATGATTCAAGATGTCTCCTAAGAACTATTAGCCCTTAGAAAGAAGTAGGTTCTTATGTTGGAGAAACTGAGTAGCTTTTCCTTCATCTTATAAAACTAGAAATCAAACTTATCTAGTGCAAATGATGAAGAAGAAATCTGAAGCCAGGCAAAACCAAAACCAAAAAGGCTTCTCCACACAATAAGAAGTCCCTTGTTTTAGTTAGAGTGCTTTAAGGCATTCATGATCTCCTTCCTCTTCCCCCTTTTAAAATCTTAAAGACTCCCGTTGCTGATGATAGTGTTTTCGTTTGAAAATGCACACTCCACATTTTTTTATAAGTGTATGCTCCAAATAAATAATAAATGGATGAAGTCATGTAGAAGGAATGAAAAATCAGGTTTAAGCAAACTTCATTAAAACTTATGTCAGAAGGATTCTCTTTGAGCCATCCCAAAAGCCTGTTTGTGCTGAGTTATGATTTTGACGAGGAGGGAGGGCTTCAACAGAGTCTCCAAAACTTCTTTCTATATTTTGTAATTAGGGTCAGGATTGCAAGTAAGCTAGAGACTGAAAAATGCTGTTGGGTAAATGTGATGGGCGTCTTGGCGCATCCATTCTCCATGTTCCTCTTCAGCTTATGGTTTTTATTCCTTCTCTTTCATGGGTTCCCCCCACCCCGTCTCAAACTACCCCTTGGGTTGATGTCTCTTAATAAGCCACCGGCAAGCCCCAACTTTTGACCACAAGTGAGCCCAAACTTTCCAACTGCCCAGCAAGACAGTTGTCAAGTGAGTTTCCCCCATGTTATGACCTTTTTTGTCACCATTGTTAAGTGAATCGCTGCCATTGTTAAGTTGCTAATGTGGTAGTTAGGTGAACCTGGCTTCCCCATTGACTTTTCACAAGGTATCACTTCAAGACACTGAAATCATCATAAATGCGAGTCAGTGGTCAAGAGTCTGAATCTTGATCATGTGACCATGGAGATGCCGCAATGGTCATAAGTATGAAAAACAGTTGTTAGTCACCTATTTCAGTGCTGTTGTTACTTTGAATGGTCTCTACAAATGAATGATTGTTAGCCGAGGATTACCTGTATAAAACAACTGTGTTTCAGGTGTTATGTGGAGATGCTAGAAATTTGGCTCTTGTTTGACACTGACTAAATGTGTGTTATCAAGAAAAGGAAAAAAAAACAGTGAAATTCCATTTAGAATTCCTAATGTCAACAGTTGTTCTTTTGCTTTTACAAAGTTCAGGGTCTCTCCATGACTAACCAGGGCTGATAACGATAATTGTTTTTCATGAAACAAATGACTGGAATGACCCCAGGCTGGGGTGTCAAACTTGTGACCTGCGGGCCGGATATATCACGCATTGGCCACACCCAATTTAATAAAGGGGGGGGAAAGTTGCGATACATCATATGATGACAACGTGACACTGCAAGTTTCACACCCCTATGCAAGGCTGTCTGGTAAATGTGCCCCTTTCCCAGTTTTCCAGAGAGCCACAAATCTTTGCAGCAGAAAGAAGGATTTTCTCCAAGCCAAGTTTAGTCACCCTGCTCCATAACTTTTGTTTCTATCATTAGTTCTATCTTTCTCTTTTGTTTTTTGCAAGTTAAGGGGGGAAATATTTGTTTCCAATTGAAATGTGCTGCTGATATCCATTTCATGACCTCACAAAAGAATACACCTTGACATGTAGGGGCTGCTGGTTCTTCAAAGGGCTTTTTAATGGAACTACAATAAACTAATTTATTTACAACAATTATATATATAAACTTTCCAAAGAAAACCTTGGTGCTCTTTCTTCTTTCTGATTTCTTGTTTGGCCTATAAGTTATTGGCTGCTATTCATTGATTAGGATCACATTTCAATACTGGAGCCATTTCCCAGGTGGTATATTGGTGTACTTGTGATATCTTCCCTGTCAGTGTTCACTGCTTTATCCTTTCTCCCCCTTTGTAATAATTTGTAATAATGGCCATCATCATCCTCATTATCATCACAACAATAGCAAATGTATTTCACACTTCAGCTCAGAATAAATGCTCACCCCAACACGACAAAATGTAACCAAAAAAGATAACATTAAAAATGTGATTAAAATATTTCAGGTTTATCTGTCAACTGTGACCTAATTCTTTTAATTCAACCTGACCAGGGCTGAATTTGAGCATTTCTGCATGAAAAAGCATTTGTTCTATCCCCAGTGTTTGATCTAGTCCACTATAACTGTAGAGATATAATAGTAACCAATGCAGCACAGTATAAATATTGTAAAGATTCAAAATAAATCATGGAGAAATCACTAGTTTCTTCCTCTATAAAATATGCATTACATGCTATATGTGACCTTAACATTATTGTATGCTTATGTGCATATGTTTACACTTGCACACTAGACAAAATGCACCAGGACCAATGAATAACTCATTGGACAAAGATCTGATCCTTGGTAGATTCAAAAGCCACCATCATGAGAAAAATATCTGTGAAAGATAAATCCCTTCTAGCACTGATGATGTTATCTAGTTGGGTGACTAAACATAACATAATATAACATAACAAGGTTGGAAGGGACCTTGGAGGTCTTCTAGAGACTTTTGTAAGAAAGTGACCAACCTCAGAGAACATCCCCACAATTTCTGACTTGGAACCCTTAGAGGTAATTGGCTATAACATCTAAGTCCATCTGCCATGCCATGCTGTAAATCCTCTGATGGATTTTGGCTTTAGCTCTCTCTAAAGGGGAAGCAGAGAAATGTGACCAAATATTCCAGATTAGCTAAGATTCTTGCTTTCTATCTTGATAAAAAAATGATGAGGGAGAAGTAATGGGGCCCTGGAGATCTTATAAGCAACATTTAGTCCTATTAATATTTTCCCAATAGGCTATAAAAACTCCCTACACCCCTTGGCAATCTTAGTTTGCAATGATTGTGTATCTTTTGCAGCAACTTTAAATGATGGCTTTCTGTAGATCAAACAGTTGTGCATGTGTTAGAAACCAGTTAATTTCTCAGAGAAAAATTGTTTCTCTATACTCAAAAGTTGTTTGAGATCACAATACAAAGGTCCCATTGAGCACAGCCTCTGAGATTCTCTGCATAACTTCCAGGGAATTTGCAATACAACCCTGCAGAATAAGCCCTTCTTGGGCCAGGCTTCCTACAGCAGAATTAAATCAGAAGTACAAATTCAATCCAGAAAGGAGGGCTCATTTTTCTTGGCATTTCATCTCAAAATATTCCAGAAACCATGGATAATCCATTATGGTTGGTTCTCTATCAATCTATTAAACATCCAAGGAATTAGGTTTCTAGGGGGCATAGGAGATAATGAAGGAGATCTGGGAAAACTCCATCCTACATTCTTCTGCCCACACCATTGCACTACCAACCCATCGCTGGTCTATTTTTGAACATAGGAGCAGTGATTAGTGATCTTGTCACTTAACAAACAACTTGCAGTACCAAAAGAATGGTAGACAAGTATTCAGAAGTAGCCCAAACATGATAGCATCTTTTGCAGTTAGTTTGAAAGCTAGCTGAAACTTCCAACCCTAGTTGGCCAAGCTCATCCCAGCAAAGATTAAAGACAGTGATTGGTATTTCCCAGGCAAGGAGGAGAAATTATGTCTAGGAATCCGCCAATTACTGCCTTTAAACTGATCTTCATTAAAATGGTGAGGACAGCACTGATCATGAACACCAGGATAGTTGATGAGATAGAATAGAGTTCAAGCAGCTCTGACAGTGGTTTATTTCTGTCGACTCAAGGTTTGGAGAAATGCATGTTTCCAGAACTGTGAGCAAATGTGTTCAGTTCAAAGATATAAGAGAGGCTTAAGCAAAATAATAATAAGAGAATACAGAAGATGGTCACAGCAAATAAGATTAGAAACATTCCAGAAAAACAAATTCCAACACCAAAACTCCAAGACAGGCATTTTCTCAAAGTTCCATTTTATTAGAACTGTCATACTGGCACATCTGGAAACACCCGAATCTGAGAGGTCCAGGTTTTCCTTCAATAATTAAAAATACAAAATCCAACCCCTGCACCCATCAGTTCATCACATGGTCCAATCACCATCCATTCCAACTTGGGACTTCCTTAAACTACTCCTCATCCAGGTGCAGGAATAACATGACCTTGACTGTAAAGAATGCTATTATGTTTAACTACATATGCTCCATGAAATTCACCCTCCCAATTTCCCAAGCACAAGAATGTGGCAGTGTGGAAGTTTCTGGTGTTAATATGGCTTCCAAAACTGACACACACTTACCTTTCAATATTTTGAATGTAGATAAAATAATAGTCAAATCAACAAGAGTAGAGTTAGAACAAGCTATAGCAGTGATAGCAAACCTTTTCAGCACCAAGTGCCCAAACTGGAATGCACATGCGTGCGTGCATGCTGAAGAGCTGGGAACTGAAGACCAGTTGGCCAGTGCACATGCATGTGCTGGCGAGCTGGTCTTCATGTGTGCTGGAGTGCCAGAAACCCAAAGACTAGATGGCTGATGTGCATACGCACATTGGTCAGCTGGCCTTTGCACTCGCTGGAGTGTCAGAAACCAAAGACCAGCTGGCTGGGGCGCATGCACATGCCAGCCAGTTGGTCTTCACATATGCCAGAAACCTAAAGAGTAGCTAGCCTGTACGCATGCCCATGGAGAGGGTTCTGCATGCCACCTCTGACACATATGCCATAGGTTCGCCATCATGAAGCTATAGCGTCCATAGAGTGGTGATGGTGAATGGCTTGTGTAATGTGGAAAGGTAGCATGTATTGGGCTACAAACAATGCAGAAATGACCAGTGAGGAGTGGGATTCCTTCTTTTTTAGCATGCTATGAAGTTTTTACTTTTGACACAATTTATGCTTTGTTATATATTGCATGGGGGGGAAATATTTAATATTTTTTGAGGACAGAATCTAGTCCGGAGAACAGGCTTAATACTGCTGAGCAGCCATTTTTCTAATCTTGGTTAAATCATGAACTCATTGGGGGGGGGGGGGCAAAGTGAGGACTTCTGTATTGATCTATCTTGCAGAGAAATAGTAAAGATCACTGAGGTAAATTATATGAAGTGCTCTAAATACGAAGCACTTTATACAGAGTGATTTATCCTTTCTGTAAGATGGAGATCTATATTCCTTTAGATCTTTAAGATGGGAAAGAGATCTGGTCAAAAAAACATGATAGCAATAGTCCTCATTTAGGACTGTCTCATTTTATTTATTTGTTTGTTTTTTGTCAAACATGTACAAGAGAACTGTTAAGCCTGGGTTCCCCAACTAGGGTTAGGTAGACAAGCTAAACAGAATGTGCAGCGTTAGTCAGATAGGCACACAGATAAATGAGTGAGCTAAGCTTGTATGTTTATTAACATACAGTAAAAATAACAGATACGCTTGTGCTATCAAGAATATATTTTATTCCAGTATAAGTTTATAGCATAGTCAAAAACAGTCCTATATTCATTTACCATGTAGTCAGTCCATTCAGGGATATTCAGTTAGCAAAGTCCATGTAGAATATCCTATTGTCAGTTCTCATAAATCAGTCCGTTGTTGTCTCTCCCGTTCGAGCAATGCAGTCTTGCTTCCAAGCAGTAATCAGGGATCATCAAAGCCAGAGAGAGAGAGAGCAAGCTGTAGCCTTGCTACTTTTATATGGTTTTCATAACCACACCCACAATTGCTATTTTACATTTAAAGCTGCATACACTAACTATGATTCACAGTTAGTATTTTCACCTAAAACAGTTAGGGTGAACAATGTTATCCCTAACAAGAACAAATATAAGTATGAACATAAACAAGAACAAAGGGAGTAAATACAGAGAAATGGGGACAGTAAGAAAGGTAGGCACGTTGGTGCACTTATGCACATCCCCTTTAAGGACCTCTTAGGAATGGGGTGAGGACCATAGTAGACAGTTTGAGTTTGAAGCTGTGAGGTGTTGAGGCTGAAACAATGGAGTCGGGTAGAGCATTCCAGATGTTGACTATTCTGTTGCTGAAGTAGTATTTTCTGCAATCGAGTTTGGAGTGGTTTACTTTGAGTTTGTATCAGTTGTTTGCCCATGTATTATTGTGATTGAGGTTGAAGAAGTCATCGACAAGCAAGAGGTTACATCCTCTAAGCCCTACTCCTTTAACCTCAAACTATCTATTGTCCTCACCCCATTCCTAAGAGGTCTGTAAGGGGCGTGGAAAGTACATAATCGTGCCTACCATCCCTGTCCTATTGTCCCCATTTATTTGTACCTATTTCCTGTATTCTTACTCATATTTATACTTATGCCTATTATCTTATAAGCAATTGACAAATCAAATAAATAAATAAGACCTTGTAGAAGACAATTTTCTATACTACGCTTAGATCGGACCATAGGCAGTACAGTTCGAGACTGCCCAGGCCTAAGGCATAGGGAATTCTATTGTGAGTAGAGGAGTGGAGAACTTTTCTTGAGAAATACCTCTGAACCCGCTCAATTGAGTTAATGTCCAATATATAGTGCAGGTTCCAGGTGGACGAGCTGGATTTAAAAATTGGTCTGGCAAAGATTTTGTATGCCCTAGTTAACAATTCAATATAGCCCGATAAGAAGCCTCGCAAAATAAGGTTTACAATTCTTAAAGCCTTTTTGGCAATACTGTTACAATGAGCTCTGGGGCTTCTTCTTCTTCTTCTTCTTCTTCTTCTTCTTCTTCTTCTTCTT
>BLBF01000033.1:23919859-23946082 GCA_015471245.1 Laticauda colubrina
AAAATGACAAAGAAACACATAGACTTGAAACCAGAGATCTTTTTATTAGGAATCTTACCTGATATATATAATAAAGACTTGAAATATTTGATTGTAAATGTATTAACAGCAGCTAGGATTGTATTTGCTAAAAATTGGAAGAATGAGAAAATACCATTGCAGGAAGAAATTATTAAGAAAATATTGGAATGTGCTGAGATGAGTAGATTGACATTTGAAATTAGAGAGCAAGAAGATAAACAATTTTATGAAATTTGGGACCTTTTTTATCAATGGTTAGATGATAAAATACAATAATAGAGCATTAGTATTATATCTATGAAGGGTTTTTTAGGATTGATTTGTTATGACTATATGATTTGTTATAGAATAAACTGTTTGAAGTATTGTTATCTCACAAAGCATGAATGATTAAAAGTATAGTCAGAAAAAGACTTTATTTTAATTTTTTTTTGTAATATTAGGATATGGATTGATAATATGAGTGGTTATATAATATAACTGTAATTGAGACTATAAAATGAATGCACAAAACTGATGAACCAACCGACACACCGGAAGTATATATGAGAGTAGATGTTTTTAATGTTTTGTATGTTATGTCTGTTTGTAGAAAATTAATAAAATTCTTCAAAAAAAAAAAAAATTTCCACTACCGGTTCTCCAGAACCTGCTGAATACCACCTCTGTCAGGAGATCAGAAAAAACAGAAACAACTATGCCCCAATGCTAGAAAATAAAACACAGAGGTATAAATTAAATGGAATGAAACTAGGGCAAAAACAATCACTAAATGCTAGCAGCCCCAGATACCTTCAAAATTCATGCACACCTGTCAGACAAGTCTCAAAAACTATACTTAAACTTGTATGAGGCGTTAATTTTTAATCTGAAATCTGCTTTTGTCAAAGAAACAAAGCTGCACTCCAGTAACAGGGATGAAAAACATAAAAAAAAATTGATCAGGACTATGCACAGCTGAGAAGGTCATATCGTACAGCGTACAGAAAGAGCAAACATTTCCGAGAATAAACTACTTTCCATGCAGAATTTAAAGGTTTGATACAAGAAGGAAAGTAGAGAGGAGAGGAGAGGAGAGGAGGAGAGGAGAGGAGAGGAGGAGAGGAGAGGAGAGGAGAGGAGAGGAGAGGAGAGGAGAGGAGAAAAGAGTTGCAACAAAGGAGACTTGGCAGAAACCAATCAGTCAGGAAGAAAAATTATTCTCTCTCCTGGCAAACTATTGTACCAGTAGCCTAGGCAAAACTGCTGGCACTCCCACTCAGTCAAGTATCAACTCAAGCATAGAAAGAGTATTTTAGTGGATTGTACATGGATCCTGCTAGTAACATAAATGAGAGTGAAACTGACCTGAATCAAATTTAAAATTGCCCCACCCCTCCAGTCTCTGTACAAGAGGTAACTGGATTGATTGAATCCCTTAAGGTGAACAAGGCTCCACATGTTTATTGTGTTTTGCCTGAAATAATTGAAAAGAATGCCAGCACCTCTGATAGCATCCCTATTTACATTTATAGATCAGACTGGTTATGTTCCAGAAGACTGGGGGCTGCCAATAATAATCCCAATTTATAAAAAGGACAATAAGAACAATCCACCTATCAGCCTTTTGACAGTGATTAGCAAATTTATGCCAAACATTTAAGTCACAAGCTCCAAGACTGGATAGAGACAGAGTGTGTTGTAGAGCAGCGGAATAACCTGAGGCAAACATAGAGCGAACTTCAGCTTTTACTTTATTGTAGCAATAAAGGGTTGCCACGGCTGCCGCGTTAACAAGGCAGCCAACTGGCGGACAACAGCTGATGCCATTTGACAGCTCCCTTTTATAGCCAGCTGTCAAACAGCATCAGCCAATAGGAACAGTCCGTGTTCCCGCTGGAAACGTGGACCGGAGTGAAGACTTCAGCTCAGTCTTTTCCAAACGCCACACACCTTTCCCCCAGAATGGAGCATGAGTAGTCCTTCAGATAACTCGGGCACTTGCGCAGGCAGCCAGATCTTCTAATTCCTGATGAAGCTGCTGCTGGAAGGAACTTTTCTGCTTGCTGGGCAACTTCTGGTGCCGATGAATCTGGTGTCTCGGCTTCAGGCATTTCTGGCCGAGGGACAGATGACTGTTCAGGTAGGCTGCGTTCCTGCTGGATTCGTGGAAGTTTCTATGGTCACTGGCAGTTTCTCTGTTGTAGGAACATCTTGAGGGCCATCTGCAGATGCACTCCAATGCCTTCTAAGCTAATCGATATGGCAGCACCAGATGCGCCCATGTTGCAGTTGGACCCTGTAAGACTTAGGACCAGTTACTGCCACAATTTTCCCAGGCATCTACAAAGGGTGTCCCGCATAGTTCCTGGCATAGACCTGGTCATTCTCAGAAACTCCCTTGCCTGGCTTTTTGACCCTAGGGGTATGACTGGAGCATAATGTGGATGGAGTCTGTCTAGGGTGGTCCTCAGACATCTACCCATGAGAACTTCAGCCGGAGGCCTATTAGTGGTGGCACAGGGAGTTGTGTGCTGGGTCAGGAGATACTTAGTGAGCCTAGAGTACCAATCTATAGGCCCAAACCTTGCCAGGGCCTCCTTAACTGACCTGACTGCTCTTTCTGCCAGGCCATTACTGGCAGGATGAAAAGGAGCTGTAAGTGCGTGCCTTATCCCTAGGTTGGCTAGGAAGATCTCAAACTCACAGGAAGTAAACTGGGAGCCGTTATCAGACACGATGGTGTCAGGGAGGCCATGGGTAGCGAATATCCTTGATAGAGCCTTAGTAACAGCTTCTGAAGTTGTGGAGGTCATCAAGGTCAGCTCCACCCATTTAGAAAAAGAATCAACCATAACCAGTAATGTACGCCCATGAATGGGGCCAGCCAGATCAATATGCACCCAGCACCACGGGGCCACAGAATCTTCCCACCTGCCTGGAGTGGATGTGGGTGGAGCAGGTCCGGTAGCTTGGCATGGCTGACAAGCATTCACCCAACTTGTAATCTGAGCATCTATGGCTGGCCACCATACATAACTGTGAGCCAGGGCCTTCATCCTAACAATGCCCGGATGGCCCTCATGCAGGACCTTTAAAACTGAGTCTTGCAACTTGGAAGGGATAACTACTCTAGTTCCCCAAAGTAAACAGCCTTACAAAAAATATAGTTCTTGCTGGTGAATTTTGAAAGGCACGAATTCGGGGGCATAAGGAATTGCCGGCCACCCCCTTCCCACCCAGTCAAGAACTTGGGTGATTACCTTGTCCCTGGAAGAGTGGGCAGCAATATCGAGGGCAGTGATGGGGAGGTTGAGATCGTTGATCTGGAAAACAGCATTAGTTGGTGCAGGATCCTCCACAGGAACAGGTAGGGGGCAGCGACTAAAAGCATCAGTGTGGCATAGACTCTTGCCAGGTCAGTGAACCAGTGTAAAGGAATAGGCAGCCAGAAATAAGGTCCACCTGGTCATCCTTGGAGACAAAATCTGAGGAGTTTGTTTTTCGCCTGACAGAAGGCCTTGTCAACAGAGGCTTATGATCCATAATGAACGCAAAATACTGTCCATATAGAAACTCATGGAATTTTTTGACAGAAGCAACTGCAGCCAAAGCCTCCTTGTCAATTTGGCTGTAGTTGCGCTCAGCTGGGGAAAAAGTTCTGGAGAAAAAGGCAATGGGTGCCTCAGACCCGTTAGGCAGTCTATGACTTAAAACAGCACCTATGCCAAAAGGAGAAGCATCTGCTAAAACTAAAGGTAAATGTTCATTAAATTGTTTCAGGAGAGCATTGGATATAAGTAATGATTTGACAGCATGGAAGGCATGGGCTTCCCTAGGTCCCCAGCACCAGGGGGATTGCTTATCCAAGAGTCTGTGCAGAGGCTCTGCAACAGAAGCTTTATGTGGCAAAAATGAAGCGTAAAAATTAAGAAGTCCTAAAAAGGCATGGAGCTCAATTTTGTTAGTTGGCATGGGTGCCTCGTGAATAGCCCATACTTTGGATTTAATTGGGTGAATACTTGAGGTGTCAATTCTGTATCCCAAAAATTCTACCTGTGGGGTGGCAATAGTGCACTTGTCTTTCTTTAACTTTAGCCCATGCTTTCTGAAACGATCGAGGACTCCTCTGACTCTTTGCAGTAACTGAAGCTTGTCAGGGGCTGATATTAAAATATCATCAAAATACAGAATTACACCTGATAATCCTTGAAGAAGTCTTTCCATTAAGGATTGGAAAATTCCTGGGGCTACACTTACGCCAAATTGGAGGCACCTACATTTGAAAGTGCCCCTGTGAGTTACAATAGTTTATAGTTCAGCAGCTGTGTCATCAACAGGGAATTGTTGATAGACCTGTGACATGTCTAATTTAGCGAAAATGGTTCCTGGCTCAAAAGAATGTAGAAGGTGCTGGATAACAGGGACTGGATAAGTGCTGATTTGTAAATATTTATTCAATGACATCTTGTAATCCGCGCAGATTCTTACGCTATCGTCTTTCTTTAGGGGTGTCACTATTGGGGTTTCCCATTTTTGTGAAGTCCACAGGCTCTAATACAAGGTGTCAAGCTCCATGTCTAATTTGGGATGGATTGCAAAAGGTACCCTTCGAGGCTTTAAACAGATTGGTACTGCCTGAGGGTCCAAGTTGAAAGATATTGGGATTCCTGAATAACAGCCCAGCCCCTCGCTGAACACATCAGCATAGTCATTAAACACGATGTCCACTTCAGCATTTCTAATAGAGTGGATTCCGCTTATATGGAGGCCAAGGGCAGGGAACCAGTCTAAACCCAACAGGCTAGGGAGGGCACCATACACTACCATTTTAAAGGCAAATTACCTTTAAAATTTTGAAATTGTACAAAAAACTTGCCTTTTCTGATGACTGGGATGGTTCTTCCTTGGTAGTCATGTAGGGTTAACTGGCAGCCATGAAGCTTCTTCTTAGTCATTCTGGGAAGTAGTTGTTCCAAGGTGTTCCATGAGATGACGGACAGTGCTGAGTCTGTGTCAACCTCCATCCTGCAAGGTTTCCCTTCTATAGAAACAAAAATACTAATTTTGTTACAGCCTTTGTTAGTCAGCTTTGCTTGATAGCAGGGAAAACAGTCTGCAATTTGTTTTTGGAAATGTTGGGTTGTCTGTGGCTTTTGGGCAAAAGTCTTTTCTGCTTGACAGATCCTGGCTAAATGACCCTTCCTTTGGCATTTTAGGCAAATGGCATTCCTGAACTTGCAGGATGCCCTGAGGTGTTTTCCCCCACAGCTTAGACAAATGGGCTGATGCCGTGGAGGTAGATTGGGGTTTGGCCTATTTTCTCCTTGACTGGTTTTTTGCTGCCTGAGGCGATTTACATCATTAGCCCCTTTAAAGCCTTCTTCTGAGGAGGCTTCATCATAATGGAAGGCTGAGCTGCTCTGGCTAATTGGATTTACCTGAATTTCTGCTGCTGGAAGTGCTGATAGTTCAGCAGCTTGAGATTCTTCAATTGCTAATTGAAGGGTTAAATCTCCTTTAGCCAATAGACATCTTTGTAGCTTTAAATCTCTGACTCCACAAACTAGTTGGTCAAATAACATGTCTTCCAGATAGTCTCTAAACCCACAATGCAAGGCAGCTGTTCGTAGGGCAGCCATGTACCCACTAATAGTCTCTCCCTCAGCCTGAATCCGTCTCCTAAAAGCATGACGCCTGGCAATTTGGGATGGCTTAGGGGAAAAGTGGTTGGGAAGAATGGAGCCAATAATGCTGTAGCAGTGTCAAACACTCTGGCTCTGCAAAAACTTAAAAAGTAGGACTTTTTCCTATGGTGGGAAATGTCAGCAAGGTCTATGGCATCTAGGAAACAGTCAAATTGGTTTCTGTAGGACTCCCATGTTTCCACTGTTGGTCTGAAAGGCGGGTATGCAGGGTTCGAAGTCATCTCAACTCAGCGGTACCGGATCTTTCGAGGAAAGTTGAAATTTGCACTCGCGAATAGTGACAGTAGCTCTTAAAGTGACATTCAGCTTGGTAGTGACTTCAGCTCTTTTTGTAGTGACTTCACTCAGCGATTCTTTGCCAGGTTGCCTCTTATATGTATCCCGCCCTTTTCACCAGTGTTGTTGAGCAACGGAATAACCTGAGGCAAACATGGAGCAAACTTCAGCTTTTACTTTATTGTAGCAATAAAGGGTTGCCGTGGCTGCCACGCTAACAAGGCAGCCAGCTGGTGGACAACAGCTGATGCTGTTTGACAGCTCCCTTTTATAGCCAGCTGTCAAACAGCATCAGCTAATAGGAACGGTCCGTGTTCCCACTGGAAATGCGGACCGAGTGAAGACTTCAGCTCAGTCTTTTCCGAACGCCACAGAGAGCATAATCTAAGATGAGCAGGCAGGATTCAGAGAATGGAAGAGTAGACCATATGCTGAGGCTCCACGACCCATCATGCACAAAAATAGACTCACAAAAAGAAATCCTTCCACTCTGTGATTTTTCTAAAGTTTAAACATGCATATGTGTCCATTTCCATGAATGGTCTTGGGAGGGGGGAACCACCTATTGATAGGCACATCTTCTTTCTGATCTAGAAATTATATTCCAGTAAATTTTTAAGAATGACATGCAATCCCCAAGAATTCCTGGACCCTAAGGATTCAGAAAGTAGTGCAACAGGGATGTACTCCTTTCAAATTTCTACATCAGTTCCATGATGGTGTCATGGCTGTATCTAGCTATCCAATCTTCATGAGCTGATAGCCTTACATTAGCAATGGGATTGGGGTGGGGTGGGGGGGAAAGATTGGATTATAAGGAAGAAGGGATGGGGTCAAAGTCCAGCTGAGTCTTCGGAGAAGCTTTAGGCAGCCAAGGTCAAATCTTGATATTCTGAGCTGGGAACGAGAACCTGCTTCCTAAACATTACACAAGCAAGCACCTAATTAGGTACTACCATACTCGATGACTGGGATGATTGACAGGGGGACCTTATTCATAATCTGAATTTTGATATACCTAAAGCAGCTGGGCACAAAATGTCTATATTTTTCTACGTTGATGATGCCTCAATAATTTTACAAATCTTTAGAGCAATAGCAGCAATGTTTTGGTATTGCAGACAAAATTACCTAGTTCTTAATTTTGATGGATCTAAAATTCTGGCTTTTGCAACAGTCCTGGAGAGTAGAAGAGCACAAACTGGAGCAGGTTCCTGTATTTAAATACATCGGGGTAGTTTTCCACTCAATGGGCACCTGGAACATGCACCAGAATCACATCGCGCAGAAAGCTCTTAGGTCTGCAAGTGCTATTCAGCATTTCTTTTATGCGAGTAAAGGACAATCAATGCCTGTGGCATTAAAATATTTTGAGGCCAAACCACTGACCCAAATCCTTTATGGGGCGCAAGTAGGAATTTATGAGAAGGATGTGCTGGAAATAGTGCAAACAAAAAAAAAAAAATTCGATTAATCCTCTCTGCCCTCATGGAATAGCAAATGGCCAGTTAAGGCTTCAGACAAGAATACCTGCACCCCAGGTAAAGGTTTCAATATGATGATAAACTACTGGCTGAAAATCTAATTCTTCCCAGTTGGACAGACTCCTTTATTTTAATAGACAATTTTCTTTCTCCCTGGAAATAGACCATCAAGCAGATGTTGAACTATAAGGGCTTTCTATTCCATTTCTAATTTCTTTAGGCTATGACCGAGCCAAACAAGCGCTCACTCAAAGAACAGAAGATATGGAATTTCAGACTGAAGCTAATGGGGCTGACCCAACATGCAGAAATCGGATGAACAAGGGTACTTGGGAATCAGCAAACTATCTGCAAAGTCTAATTTTTCCCCAAGCTGAGGATAGCATTTTTCAAAGCCAGGCATAACATCTTATCAACTGCATTGCTGGAAGGCAGATACTCCAAAACCCATTAACTGAATGTATTTGCCTGTTTGGCAACAATGAGAGCAAAATCATTTAGTGTATATTACTATATTGTAAACTCTCCAGGGATATCTGGTCTGCTTATATTCTGCCCTTAATATGTAAATTTCCAAAAAGATCAGACAGCTTCCTTATGAACCATTTCAAATCATTTATCTTGAGTAAATAGCCAAATTCCATTCACCACTGTAAAACTGAGGCATAACTGGTTTTGTTTTATTTATCACTTTAGATTGAACACATACCAGCTATCTTGTTTTTAGATTATATAGACTTCATAGTCTGTAATATTTTGGATTTATCCTTACACAGGTAATTATGGCACCATTATAGAAATGTATGTCCAATTTTATGTGTTGTGTTATCTTTGTTGTACAAGTAATTTATCTCATCTTTGATTTTATTTTGAAATTCTCTGTCCCTGTCTCTGTCCCTGTCTCTGTCTCTGTCTCTGTCTCTGTCTCTGTCTCTCTGTCTCTCTGTCTCTCTCTCTGTGTGTGTGTGTGTGTGTGTGTGTGTGTGTGTGTGTGTGTGTAGAGAGTGAAAGAGAAAGAGACAAACAGACATTGTGGTGGCTTAGTAGTGAAGATGCTCACCTCCCACTCAGAAGATTCAGAGTTCAGTCCTAGGCAATGGACAGATATTTCTCTCCTAGGGCGCAAAGAAAAAACATTGCTGCGAACTCTGTGTGGCATCAGGAAGGGCATCCATCCAGTAAATGCCCAGCTCCATCCAATTGACCTGATTCTATCCCAAAATAAGGGATTATGGGGTTGTAAAAAAGGGACAGGGGAAGAGAGAAAGATTGAAAAGAGAAATGAATACAGAAAAACAAGGGAAGTCTTCCAAAAGATATTTGAATTCAGGAGGTTTCAACCTTGAATTGGTATGCTAAAGGATGCATACCAATGCATAAAAAGACAGATAGTAATTGATTCAAAAAAGATCAAAAAAAGATGAAAAGCATATTTTGAAATTTTGTACAGTAGAGATGTTAGCATCCAAGATATCTTAAAAGGTATTTCCTACTTACAAGATATTTTTATATATAATAAATCAGCATTCAAGTCATTACCAAGTCAGAAAACTAGAGGAATTGATGGAACTTCTACACATATAGGACAAGCAATAGAAGAATCAGTATTCTAACCAAGCTATATCAGAAAATCTGGAGAACAGCACTTCCAAACAAACAGGTTGGAAGAGGTCAAATTATATATCAGTACCAAAGAAAGGAGACTTCCTGAGTGTGCAAAGTACTGTGCAATATCCTTAATTTTACAAGAAAGCAAAGAATTCTCAGGTTTATACATCTCAGAATATAGCACTGCATGGAAAGAGATATGCCAGATGTTTAATCTGACTTTTAAAAAGGCTGAGTAATATGAGACATTAATGCTGATGTGTGCTAGATTAGTGAGAAATAAACATTTATTATCCAATAAATTAAAGTATGCCTTACACCAGAAGTGTCAAACTCAATTTTGTTGAGGGTCGCATCAGGGATGTGTTTGGCTTCGGGGGGGGGGGCATGGCAGAGTGGTCATGGTCAGCTTGACATCACTCGTGTGATCAAATGCCTTTTTTGCTAGTGTTTTGCTAGCACTCTGCCAGCGAAAAAGGAGCTCGTGAGGGCCGCATGTGGTCTTCATGAGCTCTGTTTCCACTGGCAGAGGCCCAGCGGGCTGGTCCTTCGTTATTTTCAGGGCAGCCCCATTGGGCAGATCTATACATCCCTCTGGCTGGATCTGGCCCACAGAAGAGGTGGTATTCAGCAAGTTCTGACCAGTTCTGGAGAACCAGTAGCGAAAATTTTGAGTAGTTCAGAGAACCATCAAATACCACCTCTGACTGGAGATTTTACAGTATCCTTCCCCTGCCATGCCCACCAAGCCATGCCCACAGAACCGGTAGTAAAAAAATTGAATCCCACCTGGCCCACGGGCCTTGAATTTGACATCCTTTACACAATTAGAAAAGAGAAAACAGAAATATTGTTTTTGGTGAGCCAGGACCATGAGTACAAGTCCTAAATTTTACATTTTGTCTTTGAATTCACTTGCCTTTCTCTGAGAAGCTAATAAAACAGGCTGCAGGCCACCAAAAAAAATCCTTCTGTCTACACATTTAAGGTGAGGCATCTATTATAAATGACAGCTATTAGCTGTGTTGTTAGGCTGAACATTTCTGTTTTCCAAGATTGTACCTGTGCTTTAAAAAAAGGAGGCAGTTCCCTAATTAATATTGATTAATTTACTTAGCAACATGCTTAGCAACAGCATACCAGCAAGTGCCAATTAACGAATTTAAACAAATATTCCATATTAAATCAAGACAGGGAATTTGGTTAAAACTATGTCATAAGATGGACTGGCTATTACCACAATTTTTCTCCCATCATGATACTAGAGAAGCCAACATATCAGTAGGATAGAAACAGAGATAATATCATTTTTGCAATAATGTATGTAGCATGGGGAAAACACATTAAAACACATAAATAATCTAATTGTATATATTTTGGGAGTCAAGTCATATGTGTGCGTATGTATATGTATGTATGTATGTATGTATGTATGTATGTATGTATGTATGTATACATTGTATTTCCCCAAAAATAAGATCAGGTCTTATTTTCTTTTAGGCTTGAAAATAAGCACTTGGGCTTATTTGGGGGGAGGTCTTTTTTTTGAGGTACAGGAGGTGGCAAGCATGGTCACCTCATGGCTGCTGGGCCCCTTAACTGCAGCCCACAGATCAGCTGATCTAGCAAGGGCCGGGAGTTTTGTCTCTCCAGGTGCCTGGAGATATTTCCAGTGTCACAACAGAGCTCCAGGCCTGGTGGAGTGCAAATTGTGCTTGTTGACTGCCCATAGCCACAAGGTGAGTTGCGGAACAGAGGAGTCTTTGACTGCAAGGTTACCTGGCACCATGGGCAGGACTGGGACTAGCAAGAGTTCACTGGAAATATCTCCAGGCACTTGGAGAGACAAAACTCCTGACTCTCACTGGATCAGCTGATCCGCAGGATGCGGTTAAGGGACCAGCAACCATGAGGTGACCAGGGAAGGGAATGGCTGCCTCCTGTGTAGGCAGTGCCCACACCCTTCACTAGGGCTTATTTTGGGGATAGGGCGTATATTAGGTCCATCCCAAAATAATTGGACTAGGGCTTATTTTTGAGGCAAGTCATATTTTGGGGGAAATGCGGTATATATATGTGCACATAAAGTTTTAAAGATAAACATTTAGAATCCCTTGAGAAATTATAATTCTTCATCTCTGCTTTCTATCATTTCATCATGATTTCATTTCCAAAACCCTTATAACCTCTCTATCAAAAGCTATGTTCCCTCATATGCTGCCCTTGAACATCAATCTCTTATGAATTCATCATCGTTTCTCCCAACTCAATTACATTACACATATTTTATTGAATGGAATAGTTCAAAGCAGGAGTCAGTTGCCTGGAGAGGCATTTCTGGGACCCAATAGATCTCATGATAACCCAAGTCCGCTTTTCCTTCAAGAAAACACTGTACTGGACAATAGTTCTTGAAGCAGCATGTTGTTACAGCTTCAGTCCTTCCCTTTCCAAGCATCCTTTCTGTTCCATCCAGAAAAACGCGAGGTAGACCGGATTCCAACAAACAAAGTCTTTATTAACACTAGCAACAGTAACGGAACAGTCTGGCTGAAGCTGCGGCAACCTTTTTATACAGGCTTGCCTGCCGGCTTGTAGCCAATGGCAGCTATTTGACTTTGCTGCCTTTCAGCGGTTCTTTTGGATTGGTTCTTTATGAACCAATCCAACACTGGCATTTCTGGCCAATCAGATTACGTTATTTGGAGTATACCACTCCATACAGAACACCCCTCCCCCCTTAGTTTAGTCCTACGTGGGTGACGTAGTCGCACAGGTAGGTGGGGCTTCTTCTGACTCTATTTGACTTGTGCGGTTCATTCTCGCTGGAGACTTCGAGCGGTTCGGATGGGATCGCTGTCTCTCCGGCTCTTCTCCATGGAACCATCTGGTAGGGTAAGTCAGCAAGGTTGCTACCGCTTGAGTTGCTCAGGCCAGTGGTTTTGCCGCTCCCTCCTGGCTTTCCCGGGCAGGTCGAACTGGCTTTGCTGGCCCCTTCCAGGACAAGTTCCTCTTCATGTGGATTATTTCTGCCAGTTTCATCTAACCGTAAGTGTTCTTTTTGCTCTTTTTGATTGGTTAGATGTTCTGAGTTTATTTTTAACAGTTCTTTATTCCAACCAATGCATCTACAACAATCAAAAATGTATACCTCTTAGTAGGACCCGCAAAGTCAATATGGATCCGAGACCAGGGGCCTTGTGGGGTCTCCCAGTCCCTTATAGGTGCTTGTGGTGGTGATGGCCTGGTTTTCTGGCATTTATTGCATGTCACAACCCAGTATTCAATATCTCTGCCTAAGCCAGGCCACCAGACATAGCTCCTAGCCAGGCTTTTCATTTTCACAATGCCTGGATGGCCTTCATGAAGCATACCCAACACTCTGGAGTTTGTAATCTGGAAGGAATTACCACCCTATCACCCCACAATAAACACCCCTTTTGTATTGACAGCTCAGTCTGTCTAGTCCGGAAAGGTTTAAAGTTTTCAGTTTTTTGGTTTTCCGGCCAGCCTTTACCTACCCAATTTAAAATGCGGGCAATCACTGGGTCTTTAGCGGTGGCTCTGGCGACATCATTTGCAGATATTGGCAGTTCGGGGCAGGCTTCTATTTGCAGGATGGTAATTGTTGGCACCGGGTCTTCCTCTATCATTGGCAGTGGTGTTCGACTTAATGCGTCTGCATGGGAGATCTGTTTTCCGAGTCGATGTATCAATGTGTAGGAGTACACAGCTAGGAATTCTGACCATCTAGTCATTCAGGGAGATAAAATGTTCGGTGTAGGTTTGTTTCCCACCAAAATTCCTAGTAGCGGTTTATGATCAGTCATAATGGAAAATGTTCTCCCATAGAGGTACTCGTGAAAACGTTTAACTCCGGCGACAATTGCCAGGGCTTCTCTGTCTAGTTGACTATAGTTGCGTTCTGCTTTAGAAAGTGTTTTCGAGTAAAAGGCGATGGTTGTCTCTCTCCCATCAGGCAGTTGGTGGCTCAGGATGGCACCGACTCCAAACGGTGAGGCGTCACAGATGACCGTCAATGGAAGTATGTTACTAAACTGAATAAGAATGGTGTCTGAGGTTAACAGATTTTTTATGCCTTGGAATCCTTTTTGCTCTCTATGCCCCCAAGTCCAACTAATTTTCTTATCCAGTAAGCGATGTAACAGTTCTGCTATTGTTGCTTTGTGGAGGAGGAATATGTTATAGAAGTTTACTGGACCCAAAAATGCTTGCAATTCTGTTTTGTTTTTTGGCTGTGGTGCGTCTCTAATAGCCTTGACTTTTTTTTCTGTAGGGTGTATACCCTCTCCATCAATTAAATAACCCAAAAATTCAACACGATCAGTCATTAAACAGCATTTTTCTTTTTTGACTTTCAGGCCTAATTCTCTAAATTTTGTTAGCACCTCTTTCAGTCTTGTCTCTAATTGGGTCGTGTTTTTAGCCGAAATTAGGACGTCATCAAAATATGGAACGACCCCTTTAATTCTATTTAATAGGCATTCCATAAGGCTTTGGAAAACGCCTGGGACAACGCTTACTCCAAATTGAAGTCTGTTACATTTGAATGCCCCTCTGTGAGTTACTATTGTCTGTGCCTCGGCCGTTATTGGGTCTACTGGAAGCTGTTGATATGCTTGGGCTAAATCAAGCTTGGCAAAAAATTTTCCTCCCCCAAGTGAGTGCAGTAAATGTTGCACGATTGGCACAGGGTATGCACTTTGCTGCAACGCATGGTTCAGGGTAGCCTTGTAGTCTCCGCAGATGCGTACTGACCCATCAGGTTTAACAGGTGTTACTATTGGTGTCTCCCATCTAGCATGGTCAATTGGTTCTATGACCCCTTGCTCAATTAATTTATTTAACTGTTCATCTATTTTGGTCTTTAAGGCAAAGGGGACTCGTCTGGCTTTTAACCTTCTAGGTGCTACCTGGGGGTCTAAACTAAAGGAAATTGAGGTCCCCCGGTACCTGCCTAAGGTGCCGTCAAAGACGTCCTGGAACTCGTGTATCAGGCTCTCTTCCCAGTCAGTTGCAGATACTCAGCTCACCCCAGTCATTCCGATGCCCAATGGTGCGAACCATTCGATGCCTAGGAGGCTGGGGCGGTCCCGGTCGACTATTGTTAGAGGCAGGACTTCAGCGTGCTGCTTGTATGTGACTTGGAAATGTCCTAGACCTACCACAGGGATTCGGTTTCCTTGGTAGTCTTTTAAAATTAACTTTTGTTTCTGGAGTTCTTTTAATTTGATGTTTGGAACCAGCCATCTGATTGTGTTCCAAGACACCACTGACAGGAAGGATCCTGAGTCGACTTTCATCTCGCAGGGGCTTCCTTCAATTTTTACAACTATTTTGACCTTTCTCCCGCTTTCCATCTGAGCGCTTCCAATAATGACAGTTTGATGGGTCTATTCTCGGTTGCTGGTTCGTTTGTTGCGCTCCCATTTTTTTCCGGCTTGCTTTGATTCAGCTTGTAGTGGGGAGTTACTGCGTCTGTTTGGACTGTTATTTTTTTGATTCCTACAGACTTTTTCGATGTGTCCCCTCTTCTTGCAAGCTCGGTAAATGGCATCAAGGAATCTGCAATTGGCTCATGGGTGGTTTCCCCCGCAGCCAGCGCATTCCCGTCAATTTCTTTTTGCGCACCTTTTTTTGTTGGTGTACAGGCGGTGGACCTCATCGTCATCATCTTCCGTTTCTGATGAACCGTCGAAGTCTTCGTGATGAGTTGTGGTGGGAACTTGCTTCTTTCCTCTGGATAGTGTCATTGCGTCATTATTTAAGTCCATTTGCTTCATGGTGGCCGCTGACTTTTTCACGGCTTCTGCTGCTGTGGCTTCTGCAATCGCTTCAGCCACTCTGATATTGGGTTTATTTAGTAGTTTACTTTGTATGTGAGAGTCTCTCAGACCTAGGACAACTCGATCTCGCATGGCTTCATCCAAGTTCAGGAACTTGCAAGCTCCCCCCAGTTGTTGGAGAGCCGCCACGAAGTCAGCAATGGTCTCGCCTTCCTTCTGATTCCTTTTGTAGAATTCGTGCCGTTTGATGAGATTTAACACTACCGGTGCATAGTGGGCCTTTAACATTCGGTGAAGCTCAGACCAGGTCATTTGTTTCATGTCTCTGGGCTTCGCTAATGCTTTGGCCATCTTGAATACGGTTGGTCCACAATGCGTTAGGAAGACAGTGCTCTTCCGCTGGTCTGAGATCTCTTCCATCTCGTTGCTCTCTAAAAACATCAGGAAATGGTCTACGTATGATTCCCAATCCTCTTCATTGGGATTGAAGGGTGCGGGCGGCGCTTTATTCCCAGCCATCACTTTTAGCCTGGAATTCTTTCTGCCGCGTGCTCAGTCTCACATTTAGGACGATCCCATCCTCATCACCAGTGTTCCATCCGGAAAAACGCGAGGTAGACCGGGTTCCAACAAACAAAGTCTTTATTAACACTAGCAACAGTAACGGAACAGTCTGGCTGAAGCCGCGGCAGCCTTTTATACAGGCTTGCCTGCCGGCTTGTAGCCAATGGCAGCTATTTGACTTTGCCGCCTTTCAGCAGCTTTTTTGGATTGGTTCTTTATGAACCAATTCAATATTGGCCTTTCTGACCAATCAGATTACGCTATTTGGAGTATACCACTCCATACAGAACACTTTCAATGTGGTAGTCAAAACAGTATTAATCTGGGAGCAAAATGCAACATAGCAGTGCAGAAGTATTGCAATTAAATTCCAAACTACCTAGGTATAGGAAAGAGATAAAAATCAGGATTTTTAAATTTAATTTGAAAGTCAACCATGACAGATTTGCAAAACTGGATCGGAAGAGTAGAACTATAAGAATAGGTGTTTATTCCATTAATCATTTTCCTTGATAAAAATCCATACCTTTGAAATCTAATAAATAAGGGTCAAATATATAAACAATATATTGTTAAACCTGTTGGTCCTAACTGAATGGAGATATGGCTGCTGATCTTTAAAATACTGTACCTTATACACTCACAGGCATTTTCACACAAATTCTGAGCAGTTTTTCAATGAGCTTTTTTTAAAAAATCCAAAATGTTGTCATTATACATGGTTTGGCTTCTAGATTTATTTTCCCATTTTTGTCACTCTTGCCCTTCCCCCAACTTACAGCTATTTTGACATTTGTACCTCCTGGAGTGTTTTTCATACATTTGTAGTCAATAGGAAGAATATATTAATTATTATTATTTATGAAATGTATATGCCACCAACTCCCAAAGTGGTGCAGTGACTCAAGAGTTAAGATGCTGGGCTTGTCAGCTGAAAAGTCAGTAGCCCAGGTTACTGAGACCTGAGTGCCACATAAGTGCCTGAACTCCTGTCCTCATCCTTGTTGTTGCCCACCTATCAGTTGGGAAGCATGCAAATGAGAATACATAAATAAGTACCACTTCGGTGGGAAGGTAACTGTACTCCCTGATGTCATGCTGGCCTCATGACTGTGGAAATGTTGTCAGACAGCACTGGCTCATTGGCCTTGAAATGGAGATGATCACCGCCCCCTATAGTCAACAACAACTAGTGGAGTGAAATCCACAGGGATTCCTTAACTTCCAATAACAGTATAAGATTGATAAGGGATCCAGGAAAGGGATCTATTCCAGGCAGTACGTAGTAATGAAAACTTCAACATCATGTTAATATTATTAATTGAACAGCATAGAATTGCTATGATTTGTCATACAATCAACCAAATGTTCAGGCTGGATTTGGCATTTTTGTTCACCTATTGAGCCCTGTACCCTTTTGTTCACACTCAACTATTGAGTATGGCTGGGGGGGGGGGGGGGGGGGGGGGCGGGTACGGATATCATTGCAGGATGTAAGCTGTTTCAAGTAAAGCTGCCCTTGAAATTGACTGATGGTAATTTTTCTTAATGCCGTGGTGTTCAAGTGGTGCTCCAGTTGTTTTGGGTTTGCACCCAAGGTGCCAATTACTCTTGGTGCTATCTTTCCTTTACTACTGTCATCCTATTTCTATTTGCAGGTCTTTGAATTTTGTTATCTTCTCTAGTTCCTTCTCCTCTATTCTGCTATACCCAGGTACTGCCATGTCCATTATCCAGACTTTTCCATCTTTCTTATCAACAGTTGTTAAGTCTGGTGTGTTTATTACTATGTTAGAAAAATGTAGGAATGACCCAAGCATACAGTACAATGGCTACAGTGCAAACCTACCTGCTACAAATCTTTTCCTGAACAGTAACTGATATTTAAAGATGTTCATTGTTTTCAGAAAATAAATAGAAGCTAACTTAACCTTCCTGCATTATTTAGTGTGGGTGAAACTTCCTCAAATATATCCCTACCTGCAAGGCCATCAAATTAAGAAATGAATATTATTCACTGTGTTGATACATTAATATTTACTATGTCAAAAAAGGTGTAATCAAGAGTTATGAAAACCTAATCATCATATTGTCAGCTTAATCACTAAAGTTGTCTTTTATTCTACATAGTCTTAAAAATCTCAATTTATCTCCATCTCACAAAGGCATTAGACAATAGCACTGATGAGTAATTGATGACATCTCTTCTGGGATCAACTGAATAGCTTTGTTCTTTCCCTTCCCTCCCTTCTCTCAAAGAAAGAGAAAGTGTTCTAATTCTTTCCAATGTCATATCTGTCAAGATCTGGGGAATAGCCAGAAGATTTCTGGCTAATGTCACAACCTATTGTGAAAATTATTTACTTTTTATTTCACCATTTTGCTCACAGGAAAAGGTCGTATGTGTCAGCATTAATTAAGGCTTTGAAGGAGATGGGTGTTTGGATGCTTTGGGAAAATACAAGGAAGAGAGACAATGTTTTGCTGAGACCCAAAGGTCTTAATCGTGTCTTGAGAAGAGAAACATGCAGTGTTGTGGTGTTCAATTCAGACCATTTTGAATGGAATTTTGTAGACTCATCCAAAATTCATTCAATCTGAAGCTGAATTGTTAAAGCTTTGTTATGACTCATTACTCAAAGGGACCCAAAGCTATCAGCCAAACAGCAATAGCATGTAGACTTATATATTGCTTCACAGTGCTTTATAGCCCTCTCTAAGCATTTAACAGAGTCAGCCTGTTGCTCCCAACAATCTGGGTCCTCATTTTTACCAATCTCGGAAGGATGGAAGCAGCAGTGGGATTCAAATTTTTTTTACTACTGGTTCTGTGGGTGTGGCTTGGTGAGCGTGGCAGGGGAAGGATACTACAAAATCTCTACTCCCTCCCCACTCCTGGGAGAAGGTTACTGCAAAATCCCATTCCCTCCCCACCTCACTAACCTGCTTTCCAGCTCTGTTCTCCTGTGCAGGGCAACAAAAGAAGACCCAGCCGATCAGCTGGGACTCAGAAGGGCAGAGAATAGATGGAGACAGGGCCAGTCAGAGATGGTATTTGCCAGTTCTCTGAACTACTCAAAATTTCCGCTACCGGTTCTCCAGAACTGATCAGAACCTGATGAATACCACCTCTGGATGGAAGGCTGAGTCAGCCTTGAGCCTATTAATCAGGCAACCCCTGAAAATCGGCAAAACAAACAGTGAGGATCAAACATCTGGCAGTCAGCAGATTACCTGTAACTTTTTTCTAATTAATCTAAGGAGGTGGTTAAGATTTGGATCTTCTATGCACAGTGGGGGAATGCAGCATACATTCTTGGACACAGAGCTACAACACCAATCTTTCATTTATTATCTAATTCTGTTTTCTGGATTCGACCAAGAAGAAAACTCAAAACCTATTTTCATTCCACCTCCCTACCCTCACTTTCATGATAAATCTGATTTCAGGAAAGGGGAAGGAGGAAATAAACACACATTTTTTTTTAAGATGTGCAGACTCTTAATATGTAAAAATAGGATACAGTTGGTGATTCTTTCCCTTTTTTAATGAACATGCTCCCCACATTGCCTGATATTTCAGCTCACAAATGCTCTTCCTTGTCTTTGCAATTAGTAACAAAATGCCCTGTGAAGATCATGGCAGTGTTGTTCTCAAATGTATCATGGATGTTGAGCTTTTTTTCCCCCTGAATTTCATTCCTCAAATTTCTAAACCACCTTAACCATATCTATGAATTTCAATTGCAATGCTTTTAAATTCTGTGTTAATTTAGTGCTCAGTAAATGATAACCAATTTAGTGCTCAGTATGGAATGATAACCAGTTTGGTGTAGTGATGAAGGCGTCTGAAACAGGAAACTCAGAGGTAGCATTCAGCAAATTCTGACCAGTTCTGGAGCTGGTAGCAGAAATTTTCAGTAGTTCAGAGAACCAGCAAATACTACTTCTAACTGGAGATTTTACAGTATCCTTCCCCTGCCATGCCCACCAAACCGGTAGTAAAAAAACTTCAATCCCACAATTGAGGAAACTGTGAGTTCTAGTCCCACCCTAAGTGCAAAGCCAGTTGGGAGACATTAGGCGAGTCACTTTCTCTCAGCCCTAGGAAGGAGGCAATGACAAACTGCTTCTGAAAAACTTTGCCAAGAACACCATAGGGACTTCTCCAGGCAGTCTCCAAGAATGAGGCTTTTTTGTTTTTAAAGAGTGATATCACTATTCGGAATCAAACCTAGTATATTTTGCCTTCAATGGTTCTGGATAGTATTAAATAGAGCACAATGGATATAAAATAGAGCACAATGTTGCCTTGCACTAGAAAAGCTTTCTTCTAGAAGTCTTGATCTATAATTCACATAGTGTGGGAATTCTGGGAATGTAGAATCCCACCCCATCTCAAATTCAGCAGCAAAGCAGTTTATGGCAAGGATGTCCAACCTTGGCAACTTTAAGACTTGTGGACTTCAACTTCCAGAATTCTCTCAGTTATGCTGACTGGGGAATTCTGGAAGTTGAAGTCCACAGGCCTTATAGTTGCCAAGGTTGGACATCTCATTCTAGAGAGTAGGCAAGATTACACTGAAAAGTTGTACGTGTTCTGAGGAAACTCCCTCCCAAGTTTGTATCTTGACAATCAGACATGCAAAATATTGTGAATAAAACTGCCCTGAACGTAAAACCCACATGCACAATTAATGTCTTTTAAAATGAAAGCAGTTCTGGCAATGTCTTCCTGCAAGCCCACAGTTCTGTGTCATTGTACATTCACAGCTCCAGCCAGTCCTCATTAAAACTCAGTTTTCCTATCTACCCTGTGCGATTAAGGTTTTTCTAACTAACAAACAGTCCTGTGATCTTGAAGACTGAAAAGCTTGACTCTGCTCTCATTAGGTTAGAAATCTGCCCTCCTCAGAAAAGCCCTTGTTATAATCTTCAAAGTCTTACAATCACCAGATAAATTAAAGTCATGGCTTGATTTTTTGAAAATCAAAGGAACATTTGCTTCATTAGAAATGACCAATTAATTGGGAGAAGCCAATTAGTATTATCAGTTGTTGCCCTGGAGATATCATGAAATATATTTGTGCCAATGTTATCGAAGATACTAGTAGACTGTGAACTTGTTAGAAAAAGATTAGTCTTGTCAGACTCAGGATTAAACTCTTTCTCATAACGTAACATTATCAAAACTGACTTATTTGCCATAAAAAATTATATGTTCCCTGGTTTATCCCATAAGAAAAATTTTTACCCATATATTAATTTTGTAGATATGGAAGTCATGGTTTTTGAAATACATTACATGACCAGTTCAACGTGCAGCTAATCTTCACAATACAATGTTTCAATAAGAACCAAATTGGCTCTTATTGTTCTGACCCAGGCTTCGGCAAACGTAATTAAACACAAACTTGTTTTAAAAGCAAAACCTATTTTATTGCAACCCTGGGAATTACTTTCATTCCCAGCCAGAACTAATATTAAACAGTTCCCCAAGATAAGCACATGCCTTTCAGTGCTGGGGAATGCTGCCAAAAACAGAAGTATATAATTAATTATAATAGAAACCATCCGAAGTACCAGAAAAACCCAACCAGAGTACACAGAGCTTTAAGGAGGACTCAGAATCTATCGAACTACTTTTCTTCCTGCAAAGAGTTCGTCATTGAAGTCTGATTTTTATCCCTTCTGAGAGGGGCAAATACCTCCCAGCCTTACTCCCAAGTCGCCGCTTCTGTTTCAGCTGCTCTTTCCTTCTCGCAGCTCTGCATACACATGAACTGGAAACAGGCTCCCGTGGGTCTTCTGCCTCACTGCTGCCAGGCTCTGAAGGCTCTGAAGACAGCACTCCACTCCCAGATGGTCCTGACTCCATCCCGGCATCAGATGCAGGACCCTTGTCCAAGTCCTCTCCGGGCCCTGACTGGTCCCCTTTTTCCCTCACTGTCCGATTCCGCTGCCAGCTGCACCGGCTGATGGTAAACCACAACACTTATTTTTTTTCAACATTAATCCACATACAGGTCGTCCTCCACTTAAGACCACAATTGAGCCCCAAATTTCCATGGCTAAGCAAGACAGTTGTAAAGTGGGCTTTGCCCCTTTTGTGACCTTTCTTGCCATAGTTGCTAAGTGAATCATTGCAGTTGGTAAGATAAGTGAATCTGGCTTCCCCGCTGACTTTGCTTGTCGAAGGTGGCAGAGTCAGAAAAGGACACTTCAACCATCATAAATATGAGCCAGTTACCAAATATTCAGATTTTGAATACGTGACCAGGGGATGCTACAACAGTCATAAATGTTGCTTTGACCAATTAATCACTCAATGAAAGGTTTTAAGTTGAGTTCTACCTGTAATAATTTATTGTATATCCTATCCTTCTTTCATTTTATTAAGAATGGTCACTCTCTTAACCCTACTTACTGGTTTCCCAATATGCAATGCCAAAATGGTCACCTGTGGCATCAATGGGGAGGAGGTGGGTGGGAAATCAATGTATGAGTAAAAAGAGTGGGAGCTTCAATTGTCCAATTGTGACCAATGAATCAAATTTTTTAATACCCCCTTGGCTGTTATGACTCCCCTGGATGGTTCCCTAAATACCTCTTCTGATGTCAGTTCATTGAATTGAATTCTTTTTTTTTATTGGCCAAGTGTGATTGGACATACAAAGGAAGGAGAGGAAAATACATCTTTGGAGGAAGATGTATCAATGCTGGGCACATCAGGAGGGGAGATGATCAATGGCTCTGAGTAATTGTCTGAAAGGGATTTTGTCTGAATCTGACAGCTCTGAGGCTTTAGGTGGGAAAAAAGCATACAGCTGTAGCTGCTCAGCGATGAGGAAGAGGAACTGCCTTCTGCACCTGATCCAATAACATGTAGGGTAGAGAAAACCCAGGAGTAGTGAAGGTAACCCCAATTACTCGTGAGGAGGCAGCCTTGCCCTTCTTGATGGACTGCACCAGAAGCTGGTTATTTATCACAGGAGATGGAGGGAGACATTGCTGGGAACAAGGTGTACATTTCCTAACTGTATTTCCTGCTTGTTATGATCCCTGCCTAGCTTTGGATTGACACCATGCCTTGACTTGGATTGTGCTTTGTGAACTCTGAACTTTTCTTGTCTCGTGGATTTAATTTTGCCTGGTGGGTGTAATCTTGTTTGGGAAACTTTCAAGTGCCTAGCGGACTCATTGGTCATTGCTCTGTGGAGTAGCACTGGTTTGCTTTTGGCTGGACTTAATTGGAACAGTTCTGGGCTTTTGGTGAAGAAAGTTGCTGGGTAATATTAATAAACCCACTCAACCACTATAAACGTGTGCATATGAGTGAGTGGGACAGCACACTGGTAGATGCCCCTAGGGTGGAGCACAAATAAATCAGGTGAAATAACCATTGTGTTTATTACACCCAAGGGTTATCACAAACCATTCCGTAAGAACTATGGTGGCACAGTGGTTAGAATACAGTACTGCAGGCTAACTCACTGCCCATTGTCAGGAGTTTGATCCTTACCAGCTCGAAGTTGATTCAACCTTCCATCCCTCCAAGTCAGTACAATGAGGACCCAGATTGTTGGGGGCAACATGCTGACTCTGTAAATTGTTTAGAGAGGGCTATAAAGCACTAGGAAGTGGAACATAAATCTAAGTGCTATTGCTATAAATTAATCAGATCAAAGCCTTGTTCAATTCGCTAGGACAAGCTTGCTGGTTTCCTGTTGTTTATGATGAGCAGAAACAGGGTCTACAGTTTTTATGACCAAGATTGTAGATGGTGCATGAGTGGCTCATAGGAGAAGCTCTTGATTGTTGTTTTTTACAGCACATTAACAAAAAACAGAATATCAGACCTGAACTGAACTTCCCTTCTAAGGACAGAAAATTGCATATTCACATTTTGTCCCATAACAGTCCATGTGATCCTATTCCGATCAAAGCAGGATCTTCTAAGAAAGAGCTCTTTCTCCTTAGAATAAGATTGAATAATGCTCTTCCTTGAAACTATATCACCAGTTCTTGCACAAACTGTTCTGACATTTACCAGACCAAGATTTGTAGTTTAATAAAGTCATTGCAGCCTTTCATAAACTCTTAATGATAATCAATACTCATCTCTGTTCCATTCAATCATACATATGCTCTGCTTGTTTACTTTCAGACCAACCATAGCTTTTACAGAAAATGCTTTTAAAAATGGAAAAACTGATAGAAGAGAATATTTGTAGCTCTGAGTTGAACTGTGGGGGTGAGATCCTTGGTGGTCTTTCAGCGATGACCACTCCCACCAACACTGATAGAGCAATCCCTAGACCAGGGGTGTCAAATTCGATTTCATTGAGGCCTGCATCAAAGTTGTGTTTGACCTTAGGAGGCCAGGATAGGCATGCCCAGGGTGGTCATGGCCAGCATGATATAACTCATGTTGGGGGGGGCACCTGTGGTGGCCCAAGGCTCTGCCAGTGAATATGGAGAATGGGTGGGGTGCGCAGCCTAGCATTTTTGCTATCAGAGGAACCGTGGGCCAGTCCTTCGCTATTTCCAGGGCAGCCCACTGGCCAGATCAAAGCACCCCACTGGTCAGATGCAGCCCACATGCCTTGATTTTGACACCCCTGCACTAGACTATAAAATAAGAGCAAAACCCCACAGCCTACTCACATTGATGATGTTACCTAGTTTGGTAATGGTCTGCAAGAAAACTACCAAACAGAGAGGACTAAGGATGCCATAAAATGCAATAAAAATGGCATTTAAACTTCAAAATATTACCAGCAATAATACATCCAAGCTGTTGACATCATAACATAGCATTTACCATTTTTTGATATATGTTTTTTTTTTTGATGAAAAAAACTAAGCTCACCCCTCATAATATATAATATCCTTCCTGGCACAACAACAATTCTATTCTTCATAAGGAATAATGATTAAAGCCTAGAATCCACCTGATTCCTTCATGTTCCTTGCTTCAGCCCTTCAACTTTTCAATTTCATTTGCTCAGCTGAACACTCACTTTGTGAGTGTTCATTCCTTCATAACTGAAAAAACAGACAGACAGAGAGACATTTCAGTCATTGACCAGATAAAATAGAGCATATATGAACTAAATACAGTAAAGAAAAGCAAACAAACCATCCATATAGCCATATGATGAGTTAATCAGATATAAGGATATTAAGGCCCTGTCCCACTGCACTTACGGATGCAAAGAGGATGTAAAACATAAAAAAAACTTGCCATCCATTGGAAAACGCTATGCATCCGTTGTGTACTCATTGCATACGTGTTTCATATGCTCTATCCGTCAAGCATCCGTCCACTGCAATTTCATCCGCGCAAGAAGTTTTCAGCCGCACAAAACTTTGTGAACGGATGAACTTTCCGCCATGTACGATGTAAATCTGTGACATACAAGCAACAAACGTTCTATGTCCGTTATCATCCGTTAAACGTCCGCTGTATCCTCTCTGCATCCTCTGGGCATCCTCGCAACTCACATCCGCTGCAGCTGAAAACGGAAAGAGGGAGGAAACAAAAGGTACACGGAACGTCTACACAGCGTTAGTTGCACGGAAATAGAAAGGATGCGCAGTGAACGGTTTGCATCCGATATACATCCATGTGGCATCTCCTTTCTTTCCTATAGGCGTACGTGATGCATCTGCTTCATCTGCTATGCGTCTGCTTCAAAATTATCCCCCAGAATCCCTTCAGAGGTATCATCCGCTGTCATCCGCTAGGCTTCCTATGAACATCCATTTAACATCCCCGCTACATACTACCCACGTCCGTTCTTTTCCGTTCTTTTCCGTTCTGTTTATGCACATTTTCACCACTTTTTGGAGCGGATGACAACGGATGGAGCCACCCCTGAAATTTTGCTCATCCGCTGTGTCCTTTATGCATACATTTTGTGTCCGTCAGCCATTGGAACTGGGCCTTTACCGGTAATCCTCAACTTGCAACCATTCATTGAGGGACTGTTCCAAGTTAGAAAGACACTGAAAAAAGTGGCTTATGACTGTGTTTCACACTTATGACCATTGTAGCATTCCCGCCCCAAAGTCACATGAATTTGGATGCTTCGTAACTGGTTCATATTTATGACTGTTGCTATGTCCTGGAGTCATCTGATCATTTTTTGTGACTTTCTGACAAGTAAAAGCCAATGTGGAAGCCAGATTCCTTAACAACCATATTAGTAACTGAATAATTGCAGTGATTCACTTAACAACTATGGCAAGAAAGGTCGTAAAATGTGGGGGAATTTACTTAACGACTGTCTTGCTCAGCAATGTAAACTTTGGAGTCAATTGTGGTCGTAAGTCGAGGACTACCTGTAATCACACGGTGTACTCAGTTGTTTGTGCACAGGCATCATAGCCATACAGAACATTACTACATTATGGGTAATAACACTTTTCTTCACTTACAAAGGAGAAAGTGGTTTTATATAACATACTCTCTCTCTATATATATATATGTATGTATGTATGTATGTATGTATGTATGTATGTATACATATATATATGCTGTTTAGCTTCCTTCGGGTATTATCCCACATCATTGTAGTTCTGTTAAAATTGTAGCAACGTTTCAGCAGAATCTCATCTGCCATCCTCAGGCTTCCGTATAGAGTTAGTTCCTGGTTTCAAATTTGAGGCTGGTCCATTCTGATTGGTTGGGAGCCTGGATCTGTATTCATTGGACTTGGAGTTTGATTGATTGGTGTTTCTGGTTTCTTCTGTCTGTTTTGTGGCTTTGAT
>BLBF01000033.1:23956082-23986577 GCA_015471245.1 Laticauda colubrina
ATGTATATATATATATATAAATATAGTATATGAATTTCTGATAATACAGAGTTTACTGAAGGCTATTGGTTGTATCTGAAAAAAAACAACCACAGTTGTAATCCATGGTGAGACTGAATACTATTCCTGAACAAACATGTCAGCTATGATCTCTCTCTTTCCAAAACTATTCATGTACAAAAAACAGGGGTGGGTTGAGCTGCCTTCCATGTCTTAATTTCCTTAGGAGATATTAAAGCCTCACAGCTGCAGTCATCTGGATGGTTTCCTTCCATTAATTCTTAAGCACATCAGTGACAGCACCTGATTTCCTTCTATGTCCTATTATTTATGGAATGAAGGATTCATTCGGATTGTTATTCAAAAAGGTGCAAGTCATAAGGTTTAGAGTAGCTGAAATATGTCTTTTTTTCTCCTTTTTTCTTTATTGTGCCTGGCTAGGAACAAAAGTGCTTTTGCACAGAAGTCAATACGCAACCTTTTATTTTCTTTTTCATCTGATAGATTTTTTCCACAGCATGGTATAGACCTGTAAATCATTCTACCCTCAGAAACTGCATGTATAGGTGGAATTAAGTGCATCACATTTGTGTGTAATTACTCTCTGGATTTAAGTAATCCATCACTAATAAAAATAACCTTGGAAGTTAATTTTACTCACATAAAACACACATGCAGCAGTAGAGATTGCTTCTTAGTAATATAGCAAATATTACAAGGAAAATGAATAACATTTGGAAGACTGTATTAATAATTAGATATTGGTTGTTTTCCATTAATGTTCAGCTAGGAAAATAGTACATTTTTATTATCTTTTTTACTTTGGAGTAATTAATCTTTATTGCTGGCAGCTTGGGAAAAACATATTTGGCTAATTTTTACAATTACATGATTTACATTTCATACTACATTGAGGGAAAGATTGTAAATGTTGAAGCAAAATTCCAAATCCAACACAACTGTGAAATGACTTTGTTGATACAGGTCCTTTGGGAGTGTGTTCTTATATGTTTGTACTTATCCCCATATTATGAACTTCCCAGATCTTCTGTTTAGTAAAATAAAAAGCATAGCAAATAATTCTTTCATTATAATCAAGAATTCCTTCAACACAATAGTTAAAGAAATGGTGTAACTCTCCAGAAAAAGTTTAAGATTGTGATTTCACAATAACAGATAACAGAGTCGGAAGGGAACCTTGGAGGTCTTCTAGTCCAACCCCTTTGCTGAAGCAGGAGACCTTACATCATTTCAGACAAATGGTTATCCAACATCTTTTTAAAAACTTCCAGCGATGGAGCATTCACAACTTCTGGAGATAAGTTGTTCCACTGATTAATTGTTCTGACTGTCAGGAAATCTTTCCTTAGTTCCAGGAAAAATTTCTTGATTAGTTTCCACCCATTGCTTCTTGTCCTGCCCTCAGGTGTTTTGGAGAATAGCTTGACTCCCTCTTCTTTGTGGCAGCCCCTTAGATATTGGAACATGGCAGTATCATTGTTGGGAAAGGAAAGGTTATATCTAAAAGACCTTTGCTTTGAAATTGCAGCTGAATAACCTCTCAAATATCATTTGGCCCCAAACCAAATTAATTATTTGGACCATTCCTTAATCAAAGATTAAAACATGGCATAAGCTTCAGAACTGTATGTGTAGACTGATCTTCCATAAACCGCTCTTCCAGTCCTTGTCAATTCATGAATTTTAGAGACCTTTCAAAAACAAATGCTAATTGAAGTACAGCACACACAGGTCATAATGAAGATGCGTATGTGTTGTGTATAGAACTTGGTAGACTCCAAATATCTTAAACTGATTGGCCGAATAGGACATTCTTGGATTGGTCAGTGAAGCGCCATTCCGATTGGCCTGCCTAATGGCGGGAACACTTGAATAACTGTCATTGGCCACAAGCCGCAAGCAAGCCGCTATAAGAAGGGCTGACACGGCTTGGGTAAATGTTCCATTACAAGTCACTATAATGTTTAATAAAGAACTGTTTGTTGGAACCCAGTCTCGCGCACCTTATTTCCAAATGGAACACTGGCGACGAGGATGGGATTGTCCTAGAAGAGCAAGACTGAAGCACGCGGCAACCAGAACTGAGCAACCGAGATGGCCGGTAACAATGCGCCACCCGCACCATTCAACCCAGCCAAAGAAGATTGGGAGTCGTACATTGACCGCTTTCTGATGTTCTTAGAAAGCAACGAGCTACAGGAGATAACTGACCAGAGGAAGAGAGCTGTATTCCTCATGCATTGTGGGCCAGCCGTTTTCAAAATGGCCAAGTCGCTAGCTAAACCGAGAGACATTAATCAGATGGCATGTCCTGAACTGAACAGAATGCTACGAGCCCATTACGCGCCTGTGGTCTCCAACCTGATCAAAAGGCACAAATTTTATAAACGAGACCAACGGGAAGACGAGAGCATCGGGGATTTCACAGCAGCCCTAAGACACATCGGAGGAGCCTGCGAGTTCCAGAACATGGACGAGGCCATGAGAGACCGCGTGGTCCTTGGATTGAAGGATGCTACACTCCAAAGCAAGCTGCAAAACAGACCGAATATCACAGTGGCCGAAGCCATCGCAGAAGCCACCGCTGCTGAAACACAAAATAATAAAAAAGGGAGAGACGAACCTCCAATAACATGACAACAATCACTACACAAACCCAAACTAGAATCCCAAATGAAACAAAAAGAGCGCTTACCCATAGATGACCTCCAGAGAAGAAGTCCAGGAGCAGAAGAGCGAGGTGAGGCCTTCCTGGAAGGAGACAGCCAGGCCAGCTCGACCAGCCCGGATAAACCAGGAGGGAGCGGCGGAGCCACCTCAACCAGCCCAAGAAACTCAGGCAGGAGCAGCAAGGCTGACTCACCCTTCCATGGAGGGTTCCATGGAGAAGACATGGAGAGAAAGTGATCCTATCCAAACCATTTGAGGACCACGCTGAGACTGAGCTGCACAGGTCAACTAGGACCTGCAAAAGCTCTACCTCCCTGCATAACTACATTACGCATGTTGGAAGAAACCTAAGGAGGAGGGGTGTTGTGTTTTGAACTTGGTAGACTCCAAATATCTTAAACTGATTGGCTGAATAGGACGTTCTCAGATTGGTCAGTTAAGCACCATTCCAATTGGCCCGCCAGACGGCAGAAAACTTGAACAACTGTCATTGGCCACAAGCCTCGAGCAAGCCGCTATAAGAAGGGCTGCCATGGCTTGGGTAAATGTTCCATTACAAGTCACTATACTGTTTAATAAAGAGCTATTTGTTGGAACCCGGTCTCACGCACCTTATTTCCAAATGGAACAGTATGTATTTCCTCAAATGTAGAAATTCAGTCTGTTTCACATATTCTTTTAAATTGCTCTCTGTACATGTACTGATTGTGAAAGATAATATACTGTACCTGCTTTTTAGTCTAATAAACACCACTTGCGATGAGGAAATCAAGATACAGTTGAGGCAGATGGTTTAGTTCTTGTTTCAGCTTTAAAATTCAGCTGTTTCATGGAAGGGGGAGTTGGAGGAGTTGAAAAGTTCAAGGTTATTCTGTATGTCGTATTAAGAAATTCCAGTTGCAGTTAATTGGCTCTTGTGATTTATGAAGTGCAGAAGTGGGAGGAGAGAAGGGAAGAGAGAAGGTGGATTCTGTGTAACGTGCGAAAATAATTTCATTTTGGGAAATTGCCTTTGACGTGCCAGATCTGTTTCAAAATAAATCAATTGGAGAGAAAATGTCTCGGAGTGATTGATATCATGGATACTTTCTGGATGCCTTACACCTTGTTTAGAGACTGCTTTGTTTAGTGACAGCAGTTACAAGTGTTAAAAAAGCAAATTTGTGACCAATTTTCACATTTACAACCTTTACAGCTCTGTAAAGCCATAGAAAGCTGAAATAAGATCAGAAGCAGTCATGGTTTCATTTACAGACTGCCTCACTTAACTACTGCATTGGTGATCCCAATTATGGTTGCTAAATGAGGACTACTTTTAATCTTATTAAATGACCAATAGCCAGGATTTCAAAGTAGTTACATTTTTATTTATATCCTTAAGCTTATAAAAATGGCTTGGTCTCTTCAATGAAATGTTAATTTTATAAAGTTTCTACCTCTTATATATGTAATGTATGTACTGGACAATATATAGTTACTTACAAATGTATTAACTGTTCCGTCCGGAAAAACGCGAGGTAGACCGGGTTCCAACAACAAAGTCTTTATTTTATAACACAGTTGAAAAACGGAACATTGGCTCAAGCTGCGGCAGCCTTTTATAGGTTTTTCTCTGCCGGCTTGTAGCCAATGACAGGTATTTAATATTTGCCGCCTTTGAGCAGCTATGTGGATTGGTTCCTTTTGAACCAATCCCCATTCAAGTTCTTTAGCCAATCAGAAACCTGTATTTAGGAGTCTACTATTCTTTATACAGAACACCCCTCCCCTCTTGGCTTAGTCCTATGTGGTGACGTAGTTGCGCAGGTAGGTGGGGCTTCTTTTGACTCGACTGGACTTGCGCGGTTCATTCCTGTTGAAGACTTCGACCGGTTCGGATGGGGTTGCTGTCTCTCTTGTTCTTTCCCATGAAACCGCCTGGAAGGGTGAGTCAGCCATTTTACTGCCGCCTAGATTTCTTAGGCCGGTGGTGTTGCCGCTCCCTCCTGGTCTCTCTGGGCAGGTTGAGCTGGCCTGACTGGCCCCTTCGTCTGGACTTTCCCCACGATTGTCTTCTAACTGTAAGTCTCTTTTATGCTCTTTTTGATTGCTGTTGTATTCTGTATTTAATTTTAATGATTCTTTATTATTTTCTCGTATTTCCCCCCCTCTTTGGTTTGGCTTTCGTCGTTTTTTAATATTTGTGGTTTTGTGTTTGCACTTCTTTCGATGTTTCGGGAACGAAGCTGGTCTATGCGCCGCTTCCATTCCCTGCCATCATCTATGGTTAGTCGGTAGGACCGGGGGCCTGTAATTTGCGTGATTGTTCCTGGTAGCCATAATGGGTTCCCGGTAAAAATTTTTGCATAGACTAGGTCGCCTATTTCAAATGTCCTGAAACGGGTGGAGGAGTCGGGGGGGGTTTCTGGTGTATAGTTTGGGTGCAATCTGTCTAGCTGCGACCTTAGTTTTCTCCCCATTAGTAGTTCCGCCTGACTTTTGTTTGTTATAGTACTGGGTGTGATATGCTGGAGGGTGAGCAGGCGATTTATTTTATCTTGGACATCCCCAATGTCCATTCTTTCTAACCCTTCTTTTGTAAATCTAACCATTCTCTCTGCCCTGCCGTTCACAGCCGGATGGGCCGGTGCGGTTAGGGCATGTCTGATACCTAGGGAGGCTAGGTCGATCTCGGTCGACTATCGTTAATGGTAGTACTGCGACATGTTGTCTGTAGGTGACTCGGAAATGTCCAAGGCCTACTACAGGAATTCGGTTTCCTTGATAGTCCTTGAGGGTTAGTTTTTGTCTCTGGAGTTCCTTGATCTTGATGTCTGGGACCAGTTTTTTGATGGTGTCCCATGACACCATTGATAGGAAAGATCCAGAGTCAACCTCCATTTCGCAGGGGTTGTCTTCAACTTTTACAATTATTTTTACCTTCTTCCCGCTTTCCATCTGAGCGCTTCCGATAGTGAAAGTCTGGTATGCTTTCTCTCGGTTAGTGGCTTGCTTGTTTCGCTGCCACTTTCTCTTGGATAGTTTTGGCTCAGTCTTTGCTGGGGAGACGCTGCGTCTTTTTGGGCTGTAATTGTTTTTGTTCCTGCAGACTCTCTCGATATGCCCCCTTTTCTTGCATGCTCTGCAAATGGCATTGAAGAATCTGCAATTGGCTCGAGGATGGTTTCCCCCTCAGCCAGCGCATTCCCGCCGATTTCTGTTTTCGCGCCCTTTCTTGTTGGCGTATAGGCGGTGGATTTCGTCGTCTTCCTCCCCGGATTCTGACGTCTCGTCAAATTCTTCGTAATGAGTGGTGGTGGGAGATTGTTTTTTCCCTCTGGCCGGGCTTGTTTCATCGTTGTTCGCGTTCATTTGTTTCATTTTATCCACCAATTTTTTCATGGCTTCTGTGGCCGAGGCTTCTGCGATAGCTTCGGCTACTGATATGTTGGGTTTATTCAGTAGCTTGCTCTATATATTAGAGTCTCTTAACCCCAATATTATTCGACCCTGCATCGCGTCATCTAAAACCCATGTCACACTGCCCAACGGATGCAAAAAGGACACAGAGGACGAGCAAAATGTTCCATCCGTTGTTATCTGCTCTCAAAAGGGGCAAAAATTTGCATAACCAGAGCGGATAACACGGACGCGGGGAGGACGCAGAGCGGATGGAAAGCGGATGCGGAACGGAAGCCCAGCGGATGGAAGCGGATGGGAGCAGATGGCACATCCGCTGGGCTTCCGGGGGGGCTCAGCAAAGCGGACGCAGAATGGATACAGCGGATGCAGAACGGACGCCGAACAGATAAAGCGGATGCACAGCGGATGCACAGTGGATGCACAGCGGAAGCCTAATGGATGCCTGGCGTTAATTGCACATGCGGGGAGGATGCATTGCGTCAGCCCCGCGGATATAATGGAAGCAGCTCGGAAGCAGGTCGCCATTCAGAGGAAAGACCTGCTGCCAGACACATCGACTGCCTTGCCTTCCCTGCCTGCATGTCTGCCTACCAGCCTTGCTGCCAGCCTCCCTACCAGCCTTGCTGCCAGCCGGTCTGCCTGCCAGCCTTGCTGCTTGCCTTCCTGCCAGCCTTGGTTCATGTCTGCCTGCTAGCCTTGGTGCCTGCCTGCCTGCCAGCCTTCCTGCCAGCCTTGGTGCCAGCCTCCCTGCCAGCCTTCCTGCCAGCCTTGGTGCCAGCCTCCCTGCCAGCCTTGGTGCCTGCCTTGGTGCCAGCCTCCCTGCCAGCCTTCCTGCCAGCCTTGGTTCCTGCCAGCCTCCCTGCCAGCCAGCAACCCCACAACCATGCGGAAGCACAGCAAGCCTCAGCCATCTACTGCCAGCCCTAGGAAGAGGGACAGGACTACATTTTAACATTTTAGGATGGGTTTGGTTTAATCACTCTCATACCCTCATTCATGACTGCTTTTTAAAGATGGGAGGCTGTTCCTTCCCCCCAAAATTTGTTTTACTCTTCTTATGATTCTAGTAAGAAACTTTTGGCCAAGATGAAAAAATAACGTTTTCTTTAAGTTTGGAAAAGGAATTTTTTTCCCCAAAACAGAATATTTCAGAGAGAAAAGTAAAGCAAATGGAATGATTTAAGTACACAGAGATTATAATATTGCTTTGTACAGACTTAACAAGAGAAAATTGATCAGATTCGAGGCAGAGCTGGCAGAATATTTACAGCTCTGGAAATAAACACTCTCTGCTTTCCATTGTCTCCTCAATTAGAAATAAAAATGTGTTATTCGAAAAAGATATCTGCAGGAATTTTCCGATTGAGTGCACAGTTGAGGCAGACAGATCTTGCCCGCAAAGTAGCATTTGTAGGGTTTCAGCTCTTGCTCTAAACCAGGGGTGTCAAACTGGATTTCTTGGAGGCCCGGATCAGCGTTGTAGTTCTCCTCCGCGGGCCAGTTACTGGGGGAAGATATGAGACCGATGCCCTCCTGCAGCTCCCTGCCAGCTAAAACAGAGGTCAGGGGGGTCCTGCGTGGCCCATTTTGGCCTTGATTGCTTCCTCCTAATCTTATTTCACTGATAAGTACATTTGGTATCCTGGTTAATTATTTCTTAAAATGGAGCCAATCAGACATGGTCACATCAGATCACCATAGTTTAATCTATTTTGCCCTATTATTGGGATTGAATATTTTAGGTGTGTTTTTTTGTTCATTTTAGCATGAGGGGTTTTTTTCTATTGCTAAATTTTTCCCAATTTTGACACAAAAGGTTTTTATTTATTTATTATTTGTCCCAATCACAAAGGACTCTGAATGGAATAAATTCTCATATCTTATGGAAAAAGTTCCAGACAGATGGTTTAGTATTCCTTTGAACATTTGAAGTAACATATCATTAAGATTCACTTTATTCAGAAGTTGATTTATATTTAACAGATTTTCATATCTTTTTTTCATACATTTATATGATAGTAAATTGCTCCCTCAGGTAAAGGTTTTCCTCAAGAGTTTCGCTGTGTAAAATATGACTATGTGTTGGAAAAGTAGATTTAATTTTTCATATTTTCAAGATATTCATTTCATTTAGATATTGATTGCAATTAAAAAAATACCTTCACAATTCAACTTGTCTTTGAGCTCAGCTTGAAAGCTTTTATGTGGCCTCCATAAAAATGTTGATAAATATTAGATTTTCTGTTCAGTATTCAGGTTCAATACTTTATATTATGGGATGATCACAGTTTAAAAATAGCTGATTTGGGTTTAAACTGGAAACATATAACAGTGCTTCTTGACGGTACATTAAATACTTGTTTGCGTTATTTGACCGATGTTATTTCTGCCTTTCAAGTTCTACAATTCTTAGAAATAAGAGTACTCCTAGCCAGCAATCAATAAGAAACAGAAGTTAAGTTCATGACATTTATCTTAACTTTTTGTAATACAAATCTGGAATTCTAAGCTTGTATGTTCCGGTTATGTAAAAAATTATTTTAAAAAATACAGTGAAAATAACACAAATATATAATTGTGCTTTGTTACTACACATTCCTGCTTGAGGCTGCCATTTTGCATTGCCTAATAATAGGGTTGTGGTATTTTGGTATAGTTCCGATTCTGCCTGACAGTTTTTAGCAGACAGATGGCCTGGTTATGTATGGGATATCTAATTCTTCCATCTGATCCTCTGGTTGCATTAACTGACATATAACCAGAACAACAGAACTAGGTGATATTCTACTTGCATTTATTTCTGACTGTACTGAAAAATATAATAAGCTCTGGAGCAAATAATTTAATTCATAAATCCTGAAATTTATATCTTTTATATAATTATATATCATTATACAAACTATATAATTATAAATTTATATATATAATTATATTATATATATATACTAGAATAGAATAACAGAGTTGGAAGGGACCTTGGGGGTCTTCTAGTCCGACTCCCTACTTAGGCAGGAAACGCTATACCACTGTCCAAGCTCTTCTTAAAAACTTCCAGTGTTGGATCATTCACAACTCCTGGAGGCAACTTGTTCCACTGATTAATTGTTCTAACTGTCAGGAAATTTCTCCTAAGTTCTAAATTGTTTTCCTCCTTGATTAGTTTCCACCCATTGCTTCAGGCGCTTTGGAGCCCCGGTCACCAGCCGCGGCCCACTGGTGGGCTGTAAGAAAATTTTGGTGGGTGGCAGAGAAATCTCACCCCCAGAGCACCCCCACAAAGCAATTAATCCAGGCTGCACAGAAACACAAGGCTGCGCCGACCACATGGCCTGCGGGAACCCTCCCCGCCCACTCACTCCTTACCCAGTAAACTTGCCTGCTAAATTGCTATTTTTCCTTTTTCTGACCATCATCTGTTCTGCTGTGCCAGGAGTTTTAGATTAGCTAGGAAGCAGGAAATGGTTGGATTTCTTGCTTTCTAGCTAGTCTTTAGATCTTTGGCTCAGCACAGCCGAACCTCCCTTAGGACTGAAGGTTTGTTTGCAAGCAAATTCAGTGCAGACTCACAGCAAGCAAATTTGAGAGACTGAGCTAGCCAATGGCAGATAGATAGATCACTGAATGATTCTGTGAGCAACTCAATCTGCCTGCTTTGCCTGATTTTGAGTAAAAGTTGCTCTTTTTTAAATAAAAAATTCAATATTTACATGCATAGTGTGCTGTGAGTTAATTTTGTGAGTTTGCTTGCAAGCCAATTTTATGTGACAGACTGAGCTAGCCAATGGCAGATAGATAGATTTCTGAATGAATCTGTGATTCTGTGAGCAACTCAATCTGCCTGCCTGCTTTGCCTGATTTTAGGTAAAAGTTGCTCTTTTTATATAAAAAAATTCAATATTTATATAAATATTTATAATATTTATATACAAGCCATGCCCAGCCAGTCACATGACCACCAAGCCACATCCACAAATTAGGCCATGCTCACAGAACTGTTATTTAGATATCCCTGGTATCTAAAATGAGTTTGGTGGTCCCTGACGTCCAAAAGGTTGGCGACCCCTGCTTTGGACAATAGCTTGACTCCTTCTTCTTTATGGCACCCCCTGAGATATTGGAACACTGCTGTCATGTCATCCCTAGTCCTTCTTTTCAATAAACTAGATATACCCAATTCCAGCAACTGTTTTTTGTATGTTTTAGGCTCCAGTCCCCTAATCATTTTTGATGCTCTTCTCTGTACTCTTTCTAGAGTTTCTAACAGGAACATCTCATTTCACTATCATGATTATTTATTACCAGAACTATCTTTAATAAGATAATTGTAAGGAGACACCAGGAACAAAGCCATATGTAGAACAATTACATTGTCCATTAAGCCAATAAATGCCGTTTGAAAATCTCCTATCACAGTCTTGCATGAATTGCTATGACAAATACATACAGAACAAAGCAGAATAGAATATTCTTTATTGGACAAGTGTGATTGGCTACACAAGGAATTTGTCTCCTGTGCATAAGCTTTCAGTGTACACACAAGCCACAAAGTAATAAGTCATAGATCATAAATCATAAAATACAATCATATGAATAGCAATTATGCATGTACAACACATCCATCTGTTTAATTTCTCAGCAGATTGGGATTCTATTAAAAGCTTATTTCTCTGCAAATATGTACCTCATTGGATCATGCTGAGTGTAGTTGAGGTTGCATGATGCATTTGGAATATTGCATGGTAATAGAGAAGATACCAACAATTAGTAACTTGGCCATAAAAAAACCCCAATGAAATAAATATAAATTGTATAAAAATCTCAACTTCTTCAACTTAGTTTTAGTGTTTGTTTGTGAGTCATGTGTACAAAATAAAAAATGAGTTTTGTTTAAACCCATGGTAGGTGCTTTCAGTCTGTTAATGCATTCTGGGTGAGTTGCAGATGGGCAGAACCAAAACCCACAATATTTAGTGTGTTCTGGATTTTGGCTGAAACAAAATCTAGAAAAGTCCTGTATGGTGACCTGGACAAGTTTGATGTGCTTGGCTTCCTCTCTCCCATCCTCTACATCAGGGGTCCCCAAACTTGGCAACTTTAAGACTTGTGGGCTTCAACTCCCAGATTTCTCCACCTGGTTGGAGAATTCTGGAATTGAAGTCCACAAGTCTTAAAGTTTCCAAGTTTGGAGACCTCTGCTGTACATGTCCTCCACCAAATGTCCTGAATATTTTAAGCCAAGGACCTTGACAGTAATTAACTAATTAGACTGTCCAAATCTACTTTCCCACCTTTTTTTAAAATGCCTTTAACTACATACCACATACAATGTGTTTGGCTTTAATGGTGGCATATATCCAATCAGCCTGTCAACCGAACTTCAGCCTTCCCAGAACCTTTATCTCCCTGCCTTTGCTGCTATACACAAAGTCCTTAAGGCCCGGTCCCACTGGCCGACAGACACAAAACGTATGCATAAAGGACACAGCAGACAAGCAAAATATCGGGGGTGGCTCCATCCCTTGTCATCCGCTCCAAAAAGTGGCGAAAATTTGCATAAACAGAATGAAAAAGAACGGAAAAGAACGGACGTGGGTAGTATGTAGCAGAGATGTTAAACGGATGTTAATAGGAAGCCTAGCGGATGACAGTGGATGGAAGCGGATGACACATCCGAAGGGGTTCCAGGGGAGAATTTCAAAGCAGACTCATAGCGAAAGGGGCAGATGCATAGCAGATGAAGCAGATGTATCACGGACGTCTATAGGAAACAAAAGGGATGCCGCGCAGATGTATATCAGATGCAAAGCATTCACTGCGCATGTGGGGAGTATGAATTGCGTCAGCTCCGCAGATATAAAAGGATGCAGCACGCACGCAGTCAGCATACAGGGGAAAGACGTGCTGCCACATACATCTAGCAGGAGCACCATGGTTCATCAGTCAGGAAAGAAGAGGAAGCCCATGCCTACTCGTTCAAGCCCTGGCAAGAGGGCCAGAACCAGCATCCCACCCCCTGGCACTGACTCTGAAGCTGCTGCTGCTGCTGCTGCTGCTGTGGTGGACCAGCCCCAAGGCCCTCAAAGCCCTGCTACTCAAGGCCCTGCTGCTCAAGCCTCTGAAGGCCCTGCTGCTGAAAGCCCTGAAGGTCCTGCTGCTCAAGCCCCTGAAGTCCCTGCTGCTCAAGCCCCTGAAGGCCCTGCTGAAGCCCCTGCTAGAGGGAGGAAGAGGCAAGGGAAGGAGAAGGGAGAAAGGAAACAGTACACCGTTTCCGAGGAGCATGAGGATGAGATGCTGGAATGGCTGAGGGAGAACGAGTACCTCTGGAGAAAGGGCCACAGACTGTATCGCGACACCAAGAAGAAGCAGGCAGCTTGGAGAGACAAGGCAGAGAGCCTGGGCTACACTTCAGAAGTACTCCTAGGATGGTGGAAGCACATACACACCTGGTATGGCAAGCTACACCTCAAGAAATCCGGGCAGGCTGCTGTCAAGCTCACTGACCGGGAGATGTACGTCATGGCCAAGTGCAGTTTCCTGGAGGGTGAGATCCGCCACCGAGGAGCAGCCCCTCTGAGACCCCTCTCCCTCAGACAGCCCACAGACAGCCAGTCCTCTTTCAGCCAGGAGCCAGCTACCCTGTCCAGGCAGGTGTCTTCAGAGGGTCCCACGGCAGAGACCCCCCCGACAGCTGCACTCCCCATGCCGGCAGACTTGGAGGATCCCGTGGAGGATGAAGCCCTGCTGTCACAAATGGAGGAAGAAACAGCAGCCACTAGAGGCCAACCCACCCTACCCCCACCCCCAGCTCCAGAGGATGCAGGCAGAGAGGCAGACTGGAGGGCCAGGACCACAGTGTGCTGTTGGAGATCAGGGACACAATCAAGACCAGCACAGAACTTCTCTCTCAGCTGGTCCACAGTGACATATTATCCTCGGACCGGAAGCCCTTCATCACCTACGTGAGCCAGACCCTGAGGGATCTGCCCGAGGCCCAGGACCAGGTGATGAAGCAGAAGATCACAGCACTTCTGCACAACCCTCAAGGCCCAGCTGAAGCTGCTCCTACCCAGTCCAGGTCTGCTCCTCCACCCCAGGCGATGTCACAGCCCTTCCACGGCTTTCAACAGCCCCTCACCTACCAAGGCTACGACTACTAGGACTTCCCACAGCAGAAGCAGAACTTCCCAGTCCAGGCCTAGGTTCATCGCACGCCACAGATGCCACTCCTCACCCAGCTCAGACCAGACAGCCCCACTACACTCCTCCTTCCTCCACCCCACAGCCAAGCCTGTCAACGGACAATCTGTCATCAGTATTGGGCCTCACATCTCAAGTCCTTGATGAAGGGCCTCTCAATCTCACAGGACTGAGTCAGCTCTCGGATAGCTTCCTGAACACACCATCCCCGGTTGTACCCTCGTGGCCAAGCATCCCAATGGTGCCTCAGACCAGCACTCAAGCCACAGCCACCTCCACAGTCCCTGCCCGCTCAAAAGCTGAGACCAGGGACATGATTCAGAGTGACTGAAAATAGTGTCAGAGACTGAGTTGTACTTGTTAAGTTTATCTTTGCTTAAGACACTTTACTTGGTTCATTTTGGTTATTTCATACAGTCATAAAGTTTACCTAAGAAAGTTAATAAAGATTATCTTTGCTTAAGACACTTGGTTCATTTTTTTTTACTTAATAAAGTGTTGGTGAAAACTTTGAAAAAATGGTTAAGCCTTTGCATGCTTGTGGGATAGATAAGGATAATTGTGGGATAGATAAACCTCCAGTACAAGCATAGTGGGATTGTATGGTCCACCATCCCAGCGATCCAGATGATTTTCTCCCCCTTTTTATAGAAAATATCGGTTGTCCCCTAGGTGTCCTTCTACATACTCTAGACATACTCCAGACATCCTAAATATACGAGATACATCCCAGATACAAATGTTTTGTCCATTTTTAATACTTTGTATACAAGATGCATACGCTTACATCCTTTCTACTTCCGTGCTACTAACGCTGTGTAGACGTTTCGTGCACTTTTTGTTTCCTCCTTCTTTCAGTTTTCAGCTGCAGCAGATGTGAGTTGAGGGGATGGCCAGAGGATGCAGAGAGGATACAGCGGACATTTAATGGATGATAACGGACATAGAACGTTTGTTGCCCGTATATATCACGGATGTACATCGTACGCAGCGGAAAGTTCATCCGTTCACAAAGTTTTGTGCAGCTCAAAACTTCTTGCGTGGATGAAATCTCAGTGGACGGATGCTCGATGGATAGAGCATATGAAACACGTATGCAATGAGTACACAACAGATGCATAGCATTTTCCAACAGATGGCAAGCTTTTTTTAAAACATTTTTTAAACATTTTTTAATCATCCTCTTTGCATCCGTAAGTGCAGTGGGACCGGCCCTTTACATTTTTGTATGGCATAAGGGAATGTAGGGAATTGAAAGCACTGGAAAGACTGGAAAGTAAGTGGGGAACTGGAAGGGCTGCAGTTTAGGCTAAGAACACTGGTGTGGTGGAATCTCCAGCTAGACTAGAGAGAGGTGTTAAATGGGGGCTGACTTTAAAGTCCTTGCACTGCAGGAAATGGCACAGGCCTGACCTACCCGAGCATTTTTAAAGCATTATCTGATCTTTAAGGGAATGCAGTCAGTCTGATAAGATTCTTTTAATATTGGCAACTGACAATAAAGTTTCTGTTTGAGACTATCCATAAGTGGTTGCTTGTGCATGACAATTGTCAATGATAATTGCTATATAACCAACCTAGTATCACCCTCCTACATCTTCTCACTGTCTTCCTTACTCTATTTGCCTTATGCTTCTACCCCAAGTATCTTTTTCCTGCTTCAAACACTTCTGCCAGAAATTACATTCTGATCCAAACATGAACCAAATGGCCCATGTTACACAACATTCCAAGGGCTTTCCTCTCCCTTCCCTCACTCCCTTGTTTTTAAAATGACATTACTATTTTTTTAAAAAAATCTTATTTTTCCCAGTTATTAACAAGCCAATAAAACTCAAATAGTTAAATTGTTTTAAAAACTTTGATTAATTAGAAAGAAAAACAATTATGCGTAATGGGAGGAAAGGGATACCAAGAATCTTAAACCTGTTGACTTGTAAGATAAATCTAATTTAATAGTGTCTAAGCATGGATGCTTTGTACAATATATTAAAGAGTAAGCAAATTAATTTCACCCACTTTTCAATTGACAAGTACGTTGAGTACATTGTGAGAAAATAATGAAACACTTTGTTTGATATGCAGGGATATTTTGTATTTTTTCTTAGAAGAACTGCAAAGAATTCTATGAATTCTACAATCATGCAATATCTGACAATAAATACTTTCATGGGAATAACCATTAATTTACACTTTCCCTGTGGAAATTTCTACAGAACCTGCTTGCATTATTGCCATGTTGGCTTCCCACACCTGTGATCCCATCCTCCCTGCCTTTCCTTCCACCATTGGTTGATTTCCTTCTACTTCAGTCATTGTCCATGAAGAACTTCTGGTTTCACCTGGAAATTCTGGAGTTCTCTGGTGCACAGGTATAAGCTGTTTCCCATGAAACTCTAACCTCATCCCTTTATCATCATCATCTTTTAAAGACCCCATAATCCCTTGTAGGGTACAATCTTGGGCAAGTGAATGGAGTTGAGTGTTTACTGGCCAGATGCCCTTCCTGTCACCAATGAGGAGATTGTTTTGGCAGATATATTCTCATTGTGCCCAGAGAAAGAAATATCTGCCTCTACCTAGGATCAAACTCACAGCTTCCTGGTTGTGAGGCAAGAACTCCACCTCTAGGCCATGATACCACTCTAACCTCATCCATTTATCTGACTCTTCAATTTGAGCCCCAGAAGCATATCCTCAAAAGGGGAATTATGGCTTTGGGGTCTTCTCAGTAGCCTGGGAATGAGATTGGCATGATAGTGTCAATTTTCTCCTTCTGTGGCTAGAGGTGAGCTGAAAGCCAAAAGCAAAAAAACTCTGTGATTTTAGCTTCCATTCTCTTGTGGAAAGTGGGGAAATGTGAGGATTTTTTTTTTAGCTAGAGGACCTGCAATGGCTTAAAACACAGCTGTGTTTTCTGCTATATGCGCTCAGTGTTTCTTGGTGAAGACAATTCCTGGGTATTTTAATTCCCTTGGGGGAATTAGGGAGTGAAAGGGGGGGAAGTCTCTCCTCCCCTCATGCATTCTTAATTTGATTTATTTAGAAAATTTAAATACTCCCACTCTTTTAAGGATGCTTGCAGATTATAAAAATATTATAAAAACAAGCATACGCATAAAGCCATGGTTAAACAAGAACAATTAAAACATGGAAAGCAAGATTGTAAACATTAGATGTTAGACACACCGGGTAAATAAATATTTTTATCGCTCTCATAAAGTGTAACATGGAAGTAACATACTCAGTTCAAATTTGTGCATAGCTGTTCCATAACATGTCCTTTTTTCCTATCTTGAGGAAATCAGAATTAATCATTGAAGTTAATTGCGTGTTTATGGGATTTGTAAAGATTGACCTTGTGCAATAGGTTATATGGAAGAAGGCTATCCTATATGTAGCCTGGGTACAAACCATGTCAGTGTTCATACACCATGGCGAGCAACTTGAAGCGGGCTCAGAAACAATAAGCAATCAGTGAAGTTGTTTTAACATTGAGTTAATTTTATATCTTCATGAAAGCTCCATATATCACCAATGTTTTGGCAATCTGGGCAGCTGCAATTTCAAACACATCTTCAGTCCAAAAGTTACCAGCAGATGGATGTTCTCCATCAGGGAAAGAAGTAGCCTGTTGATTAGCCAAAGCTGATAAATGGTTTCTAACTTTCTGGCATTAGTATTGGATTCAGGAGGACCTCTGGGCTGCAAATCTGATTCTTAAGGAGGTATACAATTCTGTTGAGACTAGGTTATCCCTTGAATCTTGAAATCCCCTCCTGAAATCAGTACTGGTTCCATCTTGTCTGAATTTAGCTTCAGATTATTTTTACACATTCACTCCTTTATAGTCCGGAGTAGCACCCAGGCACCATGTGGAGATGTACAGCAATGAGCCCACAGGAAAAGAGAAATGCACCCAGTTTCATAGGCATATTAATGACAATTCGCTTCAAGGTTGTGAATAATTCTTCCCAATGGCTTAATATAAAAACTAAATGATATGGGAGACAAGACACAGCTCTGCAGACTCCACAGGACAGTGTCCAAGAATCCAAACAGATGTCTTACAATTAATTTAGTGTCTATTCAAGGTTACAATGGCACCAAAAAAAGTGACATGATCAGTTTTCACACATCCATTGCAGTATCCCCATAGTCAGTGATCAAAATTTGGATGTTTGACAACTGGCATGTATTTATAATAATTGCACTGTTCTGGGGCCATGTGATCACCATGTGTAACCTTCCCAATTGACTTCTGACAAGCAGAGTCAATAGAGGAACCCAGATTTACTTAACCACATGATTCACTTCACAAGCGCAGTGATTTGCTTAACAATGGTGGCAAAAATTGTCATAAAATGGGGCACAACTCCTTTAACAATTATCTTGCTTAAGCAGTGGGTATTTTTGGGGTCCATTATGTCATAATTCAAGAATTACCTGCAGATAAAAAGTGGTACAAACCAATCTAAGAACCTTCTTCATTTTCTCAGGAAATAAATGGAGAAACTGACTGGGTGGCTGTACTGTTCTTCAGTGTGCTATCAAGTTCACCATGAATCTTAATAGAGCTCAATAGAGCAAAATGGAGCTCCTATGGTATCAGATTTCTATCCAGAAGATGAGGTCATTTTCTCAAAACCTCTTTTAAGCTGTTCTCCACAGACACAATCCAGTTCTTCTGATTGGCACAGCAGAGGCTGTGTAATGCTGCTTCCACTGAGTCTGATCAGATTTCTTCATTGCATCGATTTCTATCCTGCTAGCTCTCTAGACTCTGGGGCTTTAATTGTAAAGGCTCTGGAATTTCAGTCTGCTGATTTACTTGATGCTTTTAAGTGTCTCAATGTTTTAATAAATATAGAATTGTTTGAAATGTATTTCTTTAATCCTTTTTTTAAAAATATGATTGAATTCACTATATCTGTAATAAAAGAGAGTATAAAACATCTGCATGGAAAATTATCTTTAATTCAGTATAAGTGAAGATTTGACCCAAAAGAAAATGATGGGGAAATATTTGCTCAGAAGTAGTATAACAACAGTTTATTTTTGGCCAGTGTTGGTTCCATCTTTGGTTTTAAAGGCTAATACTATCTTCAAAGAGACAAAACAGTATTCTGCAATGATAAACTAGCACTAGATGTATAAAACTGCCTCCCCAACTAAAACTGTGTAGGGTTACTCTCCTGATGGAGGAAAAGAATGAGGAAAGCCACAGATCATGAAGGACGACCAGCGTAAAATTTTTGTTTATCTGGAGCACCCTTCATCTATACAGGCAGTCCTCAACTTAACGATCACAATTGAGCCCAAAATTTTTGTTGTTCAGTGAGATATTTGTTGTGAATTTTGCCCCATATTATGGCTTTTCTTGCTACCATTGTTAAGTAAATGACTGCAGTTGATAGATTAATAACCAGGCTGTTAAGTGAATCTGGCTTCTCCATTGACTTTATTTGTCAGAAAGTTGCAAAAGGGATCCCAGAAACTGCAACCATCATAAATATGATAATAAATATCATATCATATATGATATCATATCATATATCATATCATAAATATGAACTAGCTGCCAAGCAACTGCATTTTGATCACATGATCATAGTGATGCTGCAAAGGTCATAACTATGAAAAATGGTAACAAGTCACACTTTGCAGTGCCATTGTAACTTTGAATGGTCACTAAACTGACTGTTGAAAGTTGAGGACTGTCTGTATACATGTGAAAACTGAATGGGCACCTTGGCGACTTGAAGACTTGTGGACTTCGGTTCCCAAAATTTCCAAGCATAGCTGGCTGGGGAATTCTGGGAGTTGAAGTCCACAAGCCTTCAAGTTGCCAAGGTTGTACATCCCTGGAGTAGACTATGATATTTATTGTATTTACTCTCCACTCCACCTCTCCTTCACGTTTTTCCGCACCTCAGAACATTCTTATTGTGTTAGTCCCATCCTGAATAGAATCTTGGAACACAGGGATACTGAGGCAACAATGATAACTATTGATTGATTTAAAGCAGGGGTGTCAAACTTGAATTGTCACAGCATTGTCAGGTGATGTATCATGACTCTCTCCCCTTTGCTAAACCGGGCATGGGCATGGCTGGCAAGTGACGCATCTGGTCCGCAGGCCACAAGTTTGACACCCCTGATTTAGAGAATACAAGGACAATCATTGCTTGCTCAGCTTCACCATTTTTGAATCAGCAAACACCCAAATATACCCCACTCAATGTAATGAGTGAAATTTATCAATATACCTGTCAGGGCAGGAAAAAAATGATACAGATAGTCCAATATTAATTCCTTTGTATTTTCCAATACTAGTAAGGATCAAATTGTGTCAAACAAAAGGTAAACTTTAGATCAAGAAAGATTGATTGAGTGAATGAATCAATGAATGATCGAAGAAATGAGTAAATAAATGATACAATCTCAGATTGTGCTTCCCTTCTGGAGACTACATACACAACTCTGCCTTCACCTTTGAACCTTTTGAACCTTTGTCATCACATTCTTCTGAGATGTTTTTCTTTTCTCTCTCTTTCCAGACTAGTCTATACCCCTGCTATTCCCCAGGGATTCCTATCTAAGAATTTTCAGCCCCAAACCTGCTTAGCTTCTGAGCCCAGTCAGTCAACAGATCTTTTTACGGCAGCTATAAAAGACAATAACATTAATTGAAAAAGACTGATGATGTGCTCCAATGAGAAACCTAAGAAAATGTTTGCCTTCTGCTGAAACAAATGTAATTTAAGAGGAAAATGAGTAAGGACTTTGATGAGCATATGACAAGGAACATGAAAAAAATAAAATAAAACCAAATTGAAGAAAACAGCCAAGTTTATGGAACCGCTAATTGACACATGAGTGAAATATTCACCAAAGGGAGAACACAAAGGAGCTGAATTAATTTCTTGCAGCAATCTTCAGAGCAGATGACATACCTAAGCCTCTTAACTTCTTTTGGAGGGCACTGGAAGAACTGAAGAAGTAGAACTGATGAGGAAAAAAAATTTCTAGGACAAGCTATTAACTTTGGGAACACACAACAAAATAATAAATTGAGTTCAAAATAAGTATATTATAAATAAATAGAATGCTACTATACATTCTACTTTCACTGCATGTAGTAGATTTGACTGGTTTTGAACCATCCAACTCTCAAACTGAAACATAAAGGAGAAACTAAAGGACAGTTAAAACTTTAAGACTACAGATATTCCTCAACATACGACCACAATTGAGCCCAAATTTTGTGTTACTAAGTGAAACATTGAGTTTTGCCTCCTTTTCTGACCTTTCTTACCACAGTTGTTAAGTGAATCACTGCAGTTGGTTTTTTTTTCAATAAAGTTTTATTTGGGTTTTCACACATACAAAATACAAATAAAACATGTGCCTCTGACATGCTTGTATGCTGACAGGATAGAAATTGAGATATTGAAAGAGATATGCACCCTGGGACCTGCTTAGGTGCACCTGGCTCAGGAATGGAGAGATCGGCAGTCAATGGCTCACATGCAGCCATCTTACCAGCTTGTTGCTTCACTGATTGCCAGCCAGAGCCCTTCACACAAAGCGTCCATTGGAAACTACAGGTTGTTCTTGACTTAATAACAGTTCATTTAGTGAGCGGTCAAAGTTACAATGGCACTGAAAAAAGTGATTTATGACCATTTTTCACAGTTGCAACCTTTGTAGCATCCCCATGATCATATGATCAAGATTCAGATGCTTGGCAACTGGTTCATGCTTAAGACTGTTGCTGTGTCCCAAACCCCTTTTGCAACTTCTGACAAGCAAAGTCAATGGGGAAGCCAGATTTGCTTAACCATCATACTACTAACTTATCAAATGCAGTGATTCACTTAACAGCCATGGCAAAGGCCATAAAATGGGGCAAAATTCATTTAACAAATATCTCACTTACCATATATACTCGCATATAAGCCGACTTTAGAATGCTTTTTTTTTTTTCCAAATTTGGGGGTCGGCTTATACACACATAAATCTGATTTATCGGTGGCCATGCCTCGATTTGCACTGGAGCAGCGACTTAGCATGGCGGCTTCCCGCGATGAGAGTCTTGGCTCTCGCACTCCCTGTCAGCTGGCCCTTAGCAGCCCTCGCGTCAAGGAAAACGCGCACGAAAATTGGCCATTTTTCTCCCTGGATGGACGATGAGCTGCAACTTTTACCCTGCCACCTTTTCCCTCTGGGCTTCACTTCTGCTGTTCAGGGAAGTCGTGCCCAAAGCCCTGTCCTCCCAGAATCTTTCTGACGGTGAGCCTTGACGGTGAGATCAGGGGTTGAACACCATGGTATTTGGGGGTTGGCTTATATGCGAGTTTTTGCAAAATTCCTCATTTGGGGGCAGTTTTTTAAGGGTCGGCTTATATGCGAGATCAGCTTATATGCGAGTATATATGGTAGTAACAGAAATTTTGGGCTCAGTTGGGATCATAAGTTGAGGATTATCTCAGTGGTAGGATTCAAAAAATATTACTATCAGTTCTGTGGGCGTGGCTTGGTGGGTGTGGTGTGGCAGGTGTGGCAGGGCATGGATACTGTAAAATCCCCATTTCCAACCCACCCCACTAACCTGCTTTCCAGTTCCATTCTCCTGTGCAGGGCAACCAAAGAAGACCCAGCCAATCAGCTGGGACTCAATGGAGGCAGAGAATAGATGGAGACAGGGCCAGTCAGGGGTGGTATTTGCTGGTTCTCTGAACTACTCAAAATTTCTGCTACTGGTTCTCCAGAACTGGTTAGAACCTGCTAAACGCCACCTCTGCATTACCTGTACTAAGCAAGATTCACACTTATAGCTGCTTCTAAAGCAGGTATGGACAACTATGACCCTTTATGACCCGTGGATTTCAACTCCTAGAAGTCTTGGGCCTGCCATGCTGGCTCAGGAATTCTTGGAGTTGAGATCCACGGGACATAGTTAATTGCCCAACCCTGTTCTAAAGTCTAAGCTAAGTTGTTGCATTGCTTCACACTGTATTATCTGATGTTTCATTCAAAATTCCATTGTTTGGTACTGTCTGAGACTTATCATGTCAAACTCATAGAGAACAACGAATCTAGTATATATAAGCAGCTGCTTCTGTGAAGGCACTTATGCTGCCCATGGTCATGCCAATGTTTGGGGGTTGTTGAACGGAGAGAGAAAATGTCACATCAGGCATGCCACTGTAGTCAAACTTGAAGATGGTGAAGCTTTCTTTCTGCCCCCTCCAGATTATGAAGTCTTAAATAGCCTTCTTTTATTTCTAAAATTTCTAAAAGTCTCCTAAAGGCTTTATTTTGTACTCCTCTTTTTTTGCTATGGCTGCTACTGTTTCTTTTTTTGTATACAATGCAACTTGCTACATCTTTCTTTAAGGGCCTGTCACATTGGCCGACGGATGCAAAACATATGTAAAAAGGACAGAGCGGATGAGAAAATGTTCCATCCGTTGTTATCCGCTCTCAAAAGTGCCCCGAATTTGCATAAGCAGAGCGGACAACAATGGAAAGGAATGGACGGGGGGGAGGACGTAGCCAGGATGGAAAGCAGATGCTCCATGGAAGCCTAGCGGATGGAAGCGGATGGAAGCGGATGGCACATCCACGGGGCTTCCAGGGGAGCACAGCAAAGTGGACGCGCAGCGGAAAGAGCGGACACAGAGCGGATGCCGAGCGGATGAAGCGGATGCAGAGTGGAAGCCTAGTGGATGCCTAGCGGATGCCTAGCATATGCAGAGCGTTCACTGCGCATGCGGGGAGGATGCATTGCGTCAGCCCTGTGGATATAAAGGGAAGCAGCTTGCAAGCAGGTCACCATTCAGAAGAAAGACCTGTTGCCAGACACAGCTCCAGCCAGTCAGCCAGCCAACAACCATGGGGAAGAAGAGAAAGCCTGTGGCATCTGCTGCCAGCCCTGGCAAGAGGGACAGGGCCACCATCCCATCCCATCCCCTGGCCCTGACTCTACTTCTGCTGGGGCTTTTGCTGCTCGGGCTGACTCTTCTGGTGCTGGAGCTTCTGCTGGCATTGCTCCTGGTGCTGGTGCTTCTGCTGGTGCTTACTCTGCTGCCGCTGCTCCTGGTGCTGGTGCTTCTGCTGGTGCTTACTCTGCTGATGCTGCTCCTGGTGCTGCTGGTGCTGCTGGTCCTGCTGGTGCTCCTGGTCCTGCTGGTGCTGCTGGTCCTGCTGGTGCTTATTCTGCTGCCGCTGATCCTGGTGCTGCTGGTGCTGCTGGTACTGCTGGTGTTGCTGGTGCTGCTGATGCTGCTGGTGCTGCTGGTCCTGCTTTTGCTGCTACTGTTGTTGCTGCTGCTGGTGGAGGTGGTGTGGTGGAGCGGCCCCTACAACCTTGAAGACCCTCTGATGAGGGCCCAGATGGCCCTGCCAGAGGGAGGAAGAGGGGCAGAGCCACACTGTCCTGCTGGAGATCAGGGACACCATCAGAAGCAGTGTAGATCTCCTCTCTCAGCTGGTACACACCAACGTCCCATCCTCCAACTGCAATGCATGAACGAGAATGGGAGAGGAGGCAATACTCCATCAAAGAGGAACATGAGGATGAGTTGCTGGAATGGCTGAGGGAGAACGAGTATCTTTGGCGGAAGGGACACAGGCTCTATCGAGACACAAAAAGGAAGCAGGCTGCTTGGAGAGAGAAGGCGGAGAGCCTGGGCTACACTTCGGAGGTGCTCCTCAGCTGGTGGAAGCACATGCACACCTGGTACGGGAAGCTGCACCTCAAGAAATCTGGCCAGGCCACGGTCAAGCTGACGGACCGAGAGACCTATGTGATGGCCAAGTGCAGCTTCTTGGGGGGTGAGATCCGCCACCGAGGAGCAGCCCCTCTGACAACCCTCTCTCTCAGGCAGCCCGCAGAGAGCCAGTCCTCTTCTGGCCAAGAGTCAGCTCCTGTGTCCAGGCAGGTATCTGTGGAGCGTGCCACGACGGAGACCCCCCCGACAGTTGCACTCCCCGTGGCGGAGCGCGTGGAGGACCCCCTGACGCAGTGGGAGCAAGGAGAGGGCACTTCCACCAGAGACCAACCCACACCCACACCCAGCTCCACCTCCACAGAAAGCAGGCAGAGAGGCAGACTGGAGGGGCAGAGCCACACTGTCCTGCTGGAGATCAGGGACACCATCAGAAGCAGCGTAGATCTCCTCTCTCAGCTGGTACACACCGACGTCCCATCCTCCAACTGCAAGCCCTTCCTCACCTACGTCAACCAGACCCTCATGAACATGTCCGAATGACAGTACCAGGTGATCAAAGACAGGATCACCAATCTTCTTCACAACCCTCCAGACCCAGCTGAACCTGCTCCCACCCAGTCCAGGTCTGCTCCTCCACCCCAGGTGATGTCACTGCCCTTCCAAGGCTTTCCACAGGCCCTCACCTTCCAAGGCTACAGCTACCAGGAGCTCCAGCAGCACAGGCAGCCCTTCCCAGTCCAGGCACAGGTACATTGTACACCACCGATGCCACCAATGCCACCAATGCCACCAATGCCAGCCACACCACAGATGCCACCCACGCCACAGATGCCACCCATGCAACAGATGCCACCCATGCAACAGATGCCACCCATGCCTCACCTCGCTCAGCTGCAGACCAGACATCCCCACTACACTCCCCCTTCCTCCACCCCACAGCCAAGCCCGGCCTCAGAACATCTGTCATCGGTATTGGGGCTGACACCCCATGTCCTGGAGGAAGGGGCTCTCAACATCACAGGACTGAGCCAGCTCTCTGAGAGCTTCCTCCACACACTGTCCCCTGTTGACCTCTCGGGGCCAGGCATCCCAATAGCACCTCAGACCAGCACTCCAGCAGCAGCACCCCCACAGCACATGGACCCTTCACCCCTGATACTATGGGCACGCCTCAGAGTGACTAAGAGTGCCAGAGACTGGGTCACTACCTGTTGACTTTATTTTTGCTTGGGTCATTTTTCTTTTACAGCTTGTTATTAACAAAGATTATCTTTGCTTCACACACTTGCTTCATTTATTTTATTAAATAAAGTCTTGGTGGAAACTTTTAGAAATGGTTTAAGCCTTTGCATGCTTGTGGGATGGGTAAGGATAGCAGTGGGATGGGCAGGGATACCTCTGGGATGGATAATAGCTGTGGGATGGGTTAGGATAGCAGTGGGATGGGGAATAGCTGTGGAATGGGCAGGGATACCTTTGGGATGGGTAACAGCTGTGGGATGGGTTAGGATAGCAGTGGGATGGGTAAAAGCTGTGGGATGGGCAGGGATACCTGTGGGATGGGCAGGGATACCTGTGGGATGGGTAATAGCTGTGGGATGGGTTAGGACAGCAGTGGGATGGGTAATAGCTGTGGGATGGGCAGGGATACCTGTGGGATGGGCAGGGATACCTGTGGGATGGGTTAGGATACCTGTGGGATGGGTAATATCTGTGGGATAGATAAACCTCCAGTGCAAGCATAGTGGGACTGTATGGTCCACCCTCCCAGCTGCCACACCTTTGGCCCTTTATTATCAATAACAATGTAATCATTGATCCACACATGTCAGCATAAACACAACTCTTTATTAAATGTCCTGTTCATTGTAGGGCCACTCAACATACATGGCCCAATCTCATCAGTGTGATGAGACAGGCTGAAGGAAGCATCCATTAAGCATCTACTATCCTGTTTTGCCACTCCACTGCTCCAGCTGGGGAGTTGCACCAGTGTTTCAGGAGGTTGCGCTGCTTCTTCCCTTCACGTGAAGCTCTTTTGGGGCCTTGCACATCCACAGTATCTATCAGGTTTCACCCTTGCCTCCATTCATCAGGCTCCATGTCCCCATTGCCTTGTTGACGGTCCAGAAGCCTGTTCTGCAACACTGGGTAGCGGGTGCGCATGAAATTGTGCAGGATGCAGCAAGCTTCCATGATGCTCCTCACGGTCTGTGGGCGATGCTGCATGGTGGTGAGAAGTACCTGGAACCTGTTGGCCAGGATGCCAAAGGCGTTCTCCACCACCCACCTTACCCTGGACAGCCTGTAGTTGAAGATCCTCTCTTCATGGGTGAGGTATCTGGAACTGTAGGGCTTCATGAGGTAGGTTCTGAGGGAGAAGGCGTCATCCCCCACAATGAAGTAGGGCACATCTTGTGTGTCGTTGGGCAGGGGGTCTGGATCTGGGAAGCCCATGATGAGGTTGCGTTCCAGCCCCTCCTTGAGGTGACTGGCATTGTATACCTGGGCATCTGAAGCTGACCCGTTGCCTGAAGCATCTATGTACATGAACTTGTAGTCAACACTGACCATGGCGAAGAGGATGATGCTGAAGAAGCCCTTGTAGTTGAAATAAGTGGACCCTGACTTGGCTGGAGCTTTGCAGGCCACGTGCTTCCCATCTATGGCTCCAACGGTGTGGGGTAGTTCCACTTCTGATACCACTGCTCTGCAACTTTCTTCCAGCCTTCTTCAGTGGAGGGGCACTGGAGGAGCTCCTCCAGGTATTCTTCGATGATGGCCTGCACCACTTCTCTGACCACAATGCTGATAGTGTTGTGTGGCACCCTCCAGCCGTACTGCATGCTCCTGTACGTGGTCCCTGAGGCCAGGTGGCGCAGAGTCAGTGTCACCTTCAGCCCAGGGTCCAGGCTGGGCTGGAAGTTGGTACTCTGCTTGGTCAACCTGGGTCTCAGCCGCTCCACAACTTCATCAAACATGGCTGGAGGCTTCCTCATGAAGTTCTGGAATGCACGAGGGTCTTAGTTCCTCAGCTCCACCATCAGCTTGTTATACAGTCCGTACTCTGCTCTTCTGGCAATCCATCTTTGGACCCAGACACTTCTTGGCCGCCTCATTTTCTTCACATAGAACAGGTGAAAGAGCCTGTAGATGGCTTCGCACTGTTGTAGAACGATGGCGGCTACCAAAAGGAGTGTGTGATGATCCATGGTGGAGATGACTGGATGCTGTGGAAGAGCAAGAGCAAGATGAAGGCTGAAGAGGTCTGCACAGCAGGGCTGCTGGACTGAAAGTGAGATCCAGGTGAGTTCCTCCCCCTTTTTATAGGAAATATAGGTTTTCTGCTCGGTGTCCTTTTGCATCCTCGAGACATCCTCCAGACATCCTAAATATCCGAGATACGTCCCCTATACGAACATTTTTTCTGTTTAATGCTTTGTATGCGAGCTGCATCCGCTTTCATCCTTTCTACGTCCATGCTACTAATGCTGCATGTCCGTTCTGTGTCTGTTTCGCTTCCTCCCTGTGTCCGTTTTCCGCTGGAGTGGATTTGAGTTGCGCGGATGCGCAGCGGATGCCTAGCGGATATAGCGGATGTGTAACGGATGACGACGGATGTAGAAAGGATGTTCCCCGTATGCGTTGCAGATGCAGAACGGACGCGTTGGATACATTTTCCGCTCAAAAAGTTTTGTGCAGCTCAAAACTTTTTGAGCGGATGAAATATCAGTAGATGGATGCTGGATGGATAGAGAGGAAGAAAAACGGACGCAGTGAGTACAGAACGGAAGCATTGCTTTAACCAACAGATGGCAAGTGTTTCTCTCTGTTTTACATCCTTTTTCCATCCGTTGGTGCTGTGTGACAGGGGCTTTACCTTCAGTTCATTAGTGTCCTCCCCCTTTCTAATACTGAAGAACAAATAAAACAACTCCTCCACAGTAATCAAGTTTGTTTCATCTTTTAAATTCTTCCTTTATAACCCTGTTCGGCTATTTTATTTCAATTGCTAAGGTAGAATTCCCTATACAGGTAATCCTCAACCTATAAGCACAATTGAATCCAACATTTCTGTTGCTAAGCAAGACAGATATTAAGTGAGTTTTTCAGACTTTCTTGCCAGAGTTGTTTCACTTAACATTGAAATTGTTCAGTTAATAACACAGTTGTTAAATAAACCTGGCTTCCCCCATTGACCTTGCTTGTCAGAAGGTTGCAAAAGGTGATCCCATGACCCTGGGATACTGCAGCCATCATAAATACGAGCCAGTTGCCAAGTGTCAGAATTTTGATCACATGACCATGGGAATGTTGCAATGATAAGTGTGAAAAATGGTCATAAGTCACTTTTTGCTGTTGTAACTTTGAACGGTCGCTAAACGAACACTAAGCTGAAGCTTAGGAGTCAGAAGAAAGTATCAGAATGAGGATGGAGCAGTGGTGGGATTCAGAAATTTTTACTACTGGTTCTCTGGGCATGGCTTGGTGGGCGTGGCGGGGGAAGGTTACTGCAAAATCCCCTTCCCTCCGCAACCCACTAACCTGCTTTCCAGCTCCATTCTGCTGTGCAGGGTGACAAAAGAAGACCCAGCCAATCAGCTGGGACTTAATGGGAGGCAGAGAATAGGTGGAGGCAGGGCCAGTCAGAGGTGGTATTTGCTGGTTCTCTAAACTACTCAAAATTTCCACTACCGGTTGTCCAGAACTGGTCATAACCTGCTGAAGATCACCTCTGGGATGGAGGTTTATTCTTTGAGCTTGTGGGTTGGTTTCTAGACATTTCTCTACAGACAACACTGACACTGACATCTCCTAAACTCTGCTGAAGATGTTGCCTAGCACAGTAATGAAACATTTGGAAACCAATCCACAAGCTCAAAGAACCCTCCACCTGAGCTACAGATATTCACCACCATTGCAAGTATCAGAATGTTATATAGTTTGCTTTCCCATGCAGATATAGAACTGTTACCTCTTTTTCTCTGAGATCTTGAAGTGGACTAGATATACCCTTGTGTTAGATGTATATAATATGCAGTATATTATTTCCTGAAACATTGCTGAGCTCCAGGATTGAGAGTAGCTCTTAAAGCTAATGCCCTGAATAAAGGTCGGATGGAAGATGATTTCAGGCCCTGGCAGGAGGTTTGAGCCCCTCAGCCACAATCATCTAATGATTCCCAGTAAGGATGAAACCAGCCACATACTGCCTCCTGGTAATCTACAGAGTCAGGAGAAGTGAGTTAAGCACTCCCTCCAATGGGAAAACAGTTGAATCATTGAGAAAAAAAGACCAATACCATCAACACTTAAGAAATCCTGAGTTTGCAAGAGTTTCCACTATGCACCCTAAAGTTGAGAGGAATAAATAAGCTCTCACCCTGCCCTCAGTGACTGTTCTCCAGCTTACTGTCTTGGCTACTGTCTGCCAATATTACCTGAAGGTGAAGAAAAATTTGGGCCAACTCACCTGCAGACTATCAGTCTGTGAAGACTGCTTATATTTTTGGCATAATAAGTAGACTTCTTCCATGGAGTCAGAGCCTTGAGGCCTGCATCAATAATGAAATTTTCTCTGACTGGCACATGGCTGCTCTTTCAACAAATTCTCACCTCAGCCAAACCAAAGGGTGAATTCAGCCCAATGCACTAGCAACCCTCATCTTCCTATTACTTTACTGCTTTTCCTTCTCCTTCCCTACCGCTCCAGTCTTGTTTTTCTCTTATTTCTGCCTTTCTGGTTCTTCCTTCCTTGCCTCTTTCTGACTATTTTTGAATATCCAATGATCCACTCACCTATGTCTTGTAGAATTCACACACAACCATACACAGTTCTGCTTGAATTGTTGTGGGCAAATATTTGGGAGCCTCTTTCTGTATTTATTTCATCTTTTGTCCAGCTAAAGCCTAAATCCTGTTGAATCCAGCTGATTCCACCTGAAAGCTGAAATTGTTGCTCCTGGCTTATCAAAAGGATATCAGAAGCAAAATAACAGAGTTGGAAGGGACCTAGGAGATCTTCTATTCCAACCCCCTGCCCAAGTAGAGACCCTATACCATTCTGAAAAAATAGCTGTCCAATCTCTTCTTTAAAAACCTCTACTGTTGGAGCACCCACAACTTCTGACAGCAAGCAGTTCCACTGATTAATTGTTCTACCGTTCAGGATATTTCTTCTTAGTTCTAGGTTGGTTCTCTCCTTGATTAGTTTCCATCCATTCGTTCTTGGATGAACTTCAGGTGCTTTGGAGAACTTAAAGATGGATAACATGGAAAATCTTGTTTAACTATTTGCACTAGTGCAAAATCATTTCGAATCAGGCACGTTTGACATTTAGAGAACAAAGAATATAGTTACTCTTTTTTTTTTTTTTTTATAAATTTTTATTAATTTTCTACAAACAGACAAACATACGAAACATTAAAAACATCTACTCTCATATATACTTCCGGTGTATCGGTT
>BLBF01000033.1:23991577-24013132 GCA_015471245.1 Laticauda colubrina
TTTTTTTATTTTTATTTTTTTTTAGTAATATTAGAATATGGATTGACAATATGAGTGGTTATGCAATATAATGGTAATTGACACTATAAAATGAATGCACAAAACTGATGAACCAACCGATACACCGGAAGTATATATGAGAATAGATGTTTTTAATGTTTTGTATGTTTGTCTGTTTGTAGAAAATTAATAAAAACTTTAAAAAAAAAAATACTCTTCCATCTTCATCCGTGTAGATCAGTTTTGCTGGAATATCTTCTTTAATGTAGAGAACCACTCCTCTTTTCTTACATTGAATCAAAGAAGTAAATATTTTCCTTAATTTTGGCTGTACTAACAATTGCTCATGTTGTTTTTTAATATGAACTTCTTGTAAGCAAATTATATCAAATTTTAATTTCTCTAATTTGTGAAAGGTTTTCCTTCTTTTAACAGCTGAGTTAAGTCCATTTATATTCATTGTAATCAGTTTTTTTTCTTCCAAGATTATGCTTTATATTTAGGTGTAAGAGCTCTCGTAGCTCTCACTTCACATTGTTCTTTACTGTCTACCTGTCCACCTACAACTCCTTTCTCTTTTTCAATCTCCAGTTGTTCCTCCTGAAACTCAATTAATGAGACCTCTTTCTCTGCCTCCTCTTTTTTTCTTCCGAAAAATTCTGCATAAAAAAGTTCTGCTTTTTCAATCGAGTCAATTCTATGTCTCTGCTCTTGCCACGTAAAAATTAGTCCTTCTGGTATCAGCCATCTATAGTTCACTTCATTTTCCAGTAACATTTTGGTCAAAAATCGATATTCTCTTCTCATCTCTCTCACTCTTCTAGGTATTTGTTTTAAAACTACAATCTCTTTGCCTTTATATTTCAATGCTTTTTCTCTTGCCACTTGTAATATTTGTGTTCTGATGGATTTTTTAGTAAATCTAATATGTACTTCCTTTGGTAGTTTATTTCTCATCGCATATCTTGTATAAACTCGGTATATCTCATCTACTCCGTCCATCATCTTTTCCTCAGTAATTTCCAGAAGGTCTGCCAATATTTCTATCATTATCACAGCCAAATTTTCTCCTTTTTCCTCTTCTATATTTTGGAATCTAAGATAAAATTCTGATCTTTCCATCTCCCACCTCAACATCCCATTTTTTTCTTGTTCTACCACTGTTAATCTAGTGTCAATATTTCCAATCTTCTCCTCTCTTTGTTTTCCTTCTTCCTCAATTTTTTGGAATCTCTCCTCATACTTTCCCATCATTTGTTTAAGATTTTCATCAGATTTCTCTATTTTTTTATCCATGGTATCTATTTTTATCTTAATATCTTGAATTCCTTGCATAATCATCTGTAAATTTGCTTTTTCTTGTTCCTTATCTTGCTTCAACATTGTCTGAATTAAAAGTTGTCCTTCAGGTGATGGGGAAGCAGAGGTAGAAGCAAAAACGCCGAATGATTTTGGTTTCCTGCTCATTTTAATATTTCCAAGACTTCAAGCTCTCTTTGGCTTTGAATCCAGCTGGTATAGTAGCCAAATATAGTCCAAAAAAATAAAAAAAAAAGAAATCCAATAGTAAAAAGCCCAAAACCAAAAAAGAAAAAAGGAAAAAGGAAAAAGAAAGGTCTTCAGGTTCTTCTAGACCCTAATCCAATTAAAATAAATGGAAGAAGCGAAGAAGCAAGAGAAAAAAAAAGAAAGAGAAGAAAAAAGAAAGAGCTCTGAGGCTTTCCCTTTAAAATAAAAAGCAAAAATACTAGAGTTAAAATTTACAAAAAGGCTGGCGAGTAGGAGTTTCAAAGGTGTATATATATATATATATATATATATATATATATGCACTGTACACTGCACTTTATTTCTTTATCCAAGGCTCTTATTATGACTGTCTTCTCCAGCAACTTCAAAGCCAAGCCTCAAATGTTGAAATATTGATAAGAGTCCAAGAGAGCACCTGTAATAATATTTTACTGTATTCTCCCTCTATCTTATCACATTAAAATGTCCTTGAAAAGAAGTGCTTTTCTCCCCAATTCAAATAAAATATTTTCAAGCCTCTAGTTGGCAGTGTTGCAGCATCTCTTAATACTCTTTCCCCCCCCCAGCCAAAAGAAAAAATATTTATAAAAGACTCAAACAAAAAGAAAAAAAAGATAGCCAAAGGGAGCCTCTATCCTAAAAAGAAAGTTAAAAAGATAAAAAATAAAAATCAAGTGAAAAATAAAAATATATATAAGAGAAAATTCAATCCGGTTACCTACAAAGTCACATTAAAGTCCTCAAAGAAAATAAGAAAAAAAAATCCAAGTCTCAATTTGACATCACTTAAACGCCGCTCAACCAAGGTTCAGTCAAGCAAAAATAAAGTCACAGATTTCTTCTTTGTTCAGGATGTCCTTTCAAGTCTTAATCAATTTATAATGCAAAAGAATTTCTCACCCAACCAATACACGCTCATTTAAATCCCTTTCTTTCCGGAGTTGTCCCGACTTCAGCAGCTTTGGAGGCTGTCTTTCCGCTTCCAGCAAAAGGGCTTCTCCCGGATCAAACCAGAGATTTTGCGATATCTCTGGGATCCTGGGACTGTGCCCTTCACAATCCCCGTCTCTATGGGACGGTTTAGGTCCGTTAGAACCGACCAGAGGCAAAAATATCAGCTGAGATCTCAGAGCCCCGAGATCGCAGCTGTAACACCGAGATGTAGCTCCGCCTTCTTGAGAAGCTTTGCTAATGCAAAAATGATGGTTGCAATGCCCCATTCACAAAACCTCACTTTACCAGAAAGCAGATTGGTGAAGCTGCTTCTGGTTATCCTCTTTGCCTCTCCATAAGCAACAACATTTGGATTGTAGCAGAAGCTGTATTCAGCAGGTTCTGACCAGTTCTGGAGAACCGGTAGTGGAAATTTTGAGTAGTTCAGAAAACCAGCAAATCCTACCTCTGACTGGAGATTTTATAGTATCCTTCCCCTGCTATGCCCACCAAGCCACGCCCACAGATTCGGTAGTAAAAAAATTTGAATCCCACCACTGGATTGTAGATATATCAAGACTATATAAATAATGTATTAGAAGTTAAGGTTATTCTCAAAAATAAACAGGCTTCTGGAACCAGATGCACTGCTTTTCAGCAAACTAGCTTCCTCTTCAATTGTGCAAAATTAAAATAATCTTTAAAAAGAGGTAAAAATTAGAATTGAGCAATAGTAGGCAGATATTGGAAGGAAGGATATATTATGTAAACAATTCCCAGAGCTAATGGGAGTCAATGGGCAGCATGCCATTAAATCTCTATATCCTAGCTTATCGTGCTGTGTGAATGTGGCCACTGTTTTTGAAACAGGATTTGTTTAGCTTTTATAAGTCTTGGGCTTATCTCTGACAGACAGAAAGGTAAGTTCAAATAATAATAGAAAGATGACATTTCTGTATAATAAACAACTCAGTTTTCAATAATAGTGTGAAAAAAGTTGTATTGTTCAAAGCCAACTCTGTTTCTCTCTGTGTTTCTTTGTGATAACCTGTGAGTTATCCGGGGGAGAAAAATAAGGCTGAAGTCTATTCAAAAACATGTTTTGAACTGAAAGTGCTTTACATTAAAACTGGATAAATGTTAATGAAAGGTCAACCATTTTAACAAGAAGAAAGACATTATCAAGCTGAAACTTGGAATTCCTGTATTTTTAAAAGCATCCTGTTGTGCCTTTCTATAAGACAGTCTAACATACTTTCTCCAGCTCAAGGCTTTTGACTCTCTGATTCAGATGCAAAAATGGTAAATTTCCATGGTCAATCCAATACATTTTCTGACCTGCAATGCAGTCCATAAGTCAATCCTAAAGGAAATCAGTCCTGATTGTCCTGTGGAAGGACAGATACTGAAGTGGAAGCTCAAATACGTTGGCTACCTAATGAGAAATGAGGATTTATTGGAAAAGACCCTGTTGTTGGGGAAAATTGAAGGCAAAAGGAGAAGGGGATGGCAGAGGATGAAATGGGTAGATTGGGTCATTAACACAATGAACATGAATTTGAGCAAATTCTGGGAGACAATGGGGCCTGGCATACTGTGGTCCATGGGCTCCTGAAGAGTTGGACATGACATTAGCAATTGAACAGTTGCAATCCATTCACATTGACTGAAACTCGAATGCCTCATTTCTATTTTTACTTTTTTGCTTGTGTGTGTGTGTGTGTGTGTGTGTGTGTGTGTGTGTACAAGTGCACATATACATCAATTTATAATATACAATTCATATAACAATCCAAGGCAGCATAGTTCAATAAATGTAAAATGACTGCAATAAACAATCAGTGCATCTCCCAAGCCTTAATAGAATAGAATAGAACAGAACAGAACAGGACAGGACAGGACAGGACAGGACAGAACAGAACAGAACAGAACAGAACAGAACAGAATAGAACAGAATAGAATAGAATACTTTATTGGCCAGGAATTTGTCTTGGTGTACTTTCAGTATATATAAAAGAAAAGATACATTCGTTAAGAATCAAGAATCATAACATACAACACTATGATAGTCATAGGGTACAATCAGCAATCAAATCATACCAGGAAACAGTCAATTTAAGTCGTAAGGATAACAAGCGACAAAATTCCAGTCATACAGTCCCAAGTGGGAGGGGATGGGTGATAAGGAGTGATGAGAAGGTTAATAGTAATAGTAGTGCAGACTTTGTAATAGTTGGACAGTGTTGAGGGAATTATTTGTTTAGCAGAGTGATAGCTTTTGGGAAAAAACTGTTCTTGTACCTAGTTGTTCTAGTGTGCAGTGCTTTATAGCGTCGTTTTGAAGGTAGGAATTGAAACAGTTTATGTCCAGGATGTGAGGGGGGGTCTGTAAATATTTTCATAGTCCTCTTTTTGACTCGTGAGGTATACAGGTCCTTGATTGAAGGCAGGTGGATAGTAATTGTTTTTTCTGCAGTCCTAATTATCCTCTGAAGTCTGTTTCTGTCCTATTGGGTTGCAGAATCAAACCAGACAGTTATAGAGGTGCGGATGATGGACTCAATAATTAATAAATAGGACCCAGACTTCTTTCAAAATTGTATGTTAATTTATACCTTTCTTTGGATCAGAATATTTTTTTTTAAATGTGTTAACTATAAGTACATATTAACTGCTTTATTTGATTTCATGTAAATTTAAATCAGGTCAAATTTAGTTTTGGTCTTCTCTTCGTGTCATTCTCTGTCTTGATCCTATATCACTTTTTAAAATGTGCTTTGCAGGACCCATTTTATTTTTTTTTATTTTTTTACCTCTTTTTTTTTAAACAAACTTTATTAATTACAAAACCAAAATGTCGAACAGAACACATAAAAGAAGCAAGAAAGGAAATAGAAAAAAAAGAAAGAAAAGAAAAATGATTTTTTTTTTTAAAAAACTAACCATTCCATTACTATTACTATCGACAGACTATGGTTCCTTATTTGTTGTCAGTATTAGTGATACATCACAGATACATCTTATAGTGAATATATAATTATGATTTACATTTTACTTTATTTACTAATGTTCCAAGACCCATTTTAATGGTTCTCAGCCCATTAAAAATTGCACAACAAATAGTAAAAGCATTCTTGCCAGTGACCTTCTAAAATGTCTTTTAAATGATTAACAGATCCATGTTGTTTCTTCTGATTTGCTTTTCTTCAGTTCTAGCCAGTATGCATGCTTACTCTGCTCCTGCTCTCTGAAATGATCAAGACCCAAAACGACAAATAAACCTCTACTGATGTAGAAGAAGCAAGATTAGCTCACATGACAAGTTTAAATATGCAAAGCAAATAAAGAGTGTTTGTCACCAAGCTTCTCTTCTATAAATAGGGAATTACTCTCTATTTCTCTAACATGAATTGTGAAGGCCCTCTGACTGTTGGACATCATTGTCTCCATCGAAACTCTTGACTACTGGTATATTGAAAAACAAAGAAAGCTATTAGAAATGTGAAACAAGAAATGCCACTCCCCTTCTAAATAACTCCTCCCCACTCACTCACCTGGGCTTGATAAATTATCAATGTCTTTTAAAAGTGCTATGCTTGATGTGGCTGCAGAGAATAAATGTTTGTGTGTGCACCTCTGAAAAGGAGAGAGCGAGTCCATTTTCTCAGGTATATGAATCTTGTCTTCATGGCTGCTGCTGTTGTTTTGACACAACAAAGGCTGGATGACACTTGATGACACCTTAGATGAATTCACTGATAGGAAAAGCAAAGAGAGAAAATGTGCTTGTATAGATTCTGAGTTTATACACAATATGGGGTATGGATGAAAGTTCATGAATTGGCCTCAGCAACAGATTTAGTGAAAATAACCTTGTCCAAAAAGAGAAGGGTAGAGAATGGTAATAAAATAGCAAATATTAAATTAAATGGAAGGTCATTTGAACTTCTGAGATGGCAAGAAATGTTGTGTTCAATCAGGAAATTTCTCCATCTGGCAATTCTTTCCTATTTTACCTCCCTGTGACATATTTTATGAATGACTTTATTAGGCTGATTTCCTCTTCCCTGTCACTTTTCTATCTACTCTTATCATTTCTGTAGTGAAACAACAATATGTTTCTCGAGATGATGCTTTATTTTTTTCATTTCTATTTTTCTAGAATTGTAAAAGGTAGAAGTATTTTTCCTTTGATCAAATTTTCATAACCTGCTCTAATCGTTCATTTGTACTTATTTCTGCAGATTCCTTAGTCTACTATTCGTTAAAGCATGTTCACTGAAACAGGGATAAAGGGGAGGGGTACAGGAAGGAGTTTCCCATCCTGTCTCACCAAGTCTGGACTTCTCAAAAAGTGGACAAATGTGAGAAGCATCTAGTAAGTGGCTTATCTAACCTAAGAATTCAGTTCAACAGAAAAAAGGAAACAGATATGCTTTTCATGGTAAAGACCTGTCTTCTGCAACCTGGCATGTTCCAGCAGTATTAAGGTTACAGCTAGGTTCCTGATGCCCCTGCCAACACATTGCCAGCACTTCTGGTAGGCATGAGACGAGGGAAGATTTCTTTGTTCTCCTATGAGCTGTTCAGAGCATCCAGTAGTGGGAGGTGCTTCAGTCTCAGAATTCATAGGCTGAGCTTGATTTGTGGAACGCTCCTCCTCCTCCATGTGACTCCTCCTCAGTGTTCCCCACTTTTGCTCAGCCTTGTGCGAGACAGGCAGTGCTTTGGATGCTTCTTTGACCGAAACAGGAATATTAGCAGGTTTGATTGCAATTCGGTTCCCTTTGGTTTTTTTGTCTTTAGCTTTCTCCCAATCCTTTATCAGTCTGAGAGTCCTGTTTAAGTTTGCGCCCCCCCCCCCAAAAAAAAAGGTGGCGGGAGGCTTTTGGAGCTGCTCTGCATCACCTCCCCGCAACCAAAATTTCCTTACCTCTGCCAGTTTGATTGCCGCTGTGTCTTTAATTCCGTTTGCTTGCTAGCGGCTTGATATTTCGCTTTTTGAAAGTCGTATCACCATTACCCCCTCTCCGAACGCCATTTCTTCAGTGGGGAAGTTAATTATTAATTAAATCCCCTTTCTTCTCCGCCATTCTGTTGATTTGAGAGCTCAGGCTTCATTTGAGCTCTGGCTTCATTTGCAAGGCAGGAAGCTGCTGCTGAGAAGCACGCGAAAAAACTTTAACTGCTGGAGGCCATCTTGAGTGCCACCTCATGGCTGCACGCCTTGTCTGTCTTCCTGAACTGTGTGAGGTATTTTCTGCTTGAATCAGAAGAATTCCTTCAGGATTCTGAGAGCTATTTTACCCTCGTTTTGGCTACCTGCACTCGAGAATATTTAATTCGCTTTAAAAATTGTTGGCTTAACCTCACAGCCTTATTCTCAGTGGCACAGCAGCAAGCACCTAGGCCAGTGTCCACCTGTGCATGGAAGCTGCTGAAGGCCCTTACAATCATCAAACTGGGCCTTAGGCATTTGCTATTTGACTAATTGGATTATACATTAATCTTGGTTGTTCTCTTATTAATATTGGAATATATATGTATCACTGCTCATAGGAGCAATTACAAAGCAATTATAGCAATAATATTATAATAATTATTACAATCATAATAATCACTCATGGCAACAAACTATTTGACAGTATAATATTTTAATTTCAATAAAATATTATAACTGAGATAAACTCATTTTATATATATATAGCAGTGGCGAACCTTCACCTCAGCCCTCACTCTGAAACGCAGAGCTGGGGAAGTTTTCTCTGTATGAGGCAAACTTCTTGGGGTCCAGAAGGGCCAGGAACATCAGTTTTTCATGATCCTTGAACCTGTTCCTCAGCTGAGTGAGAATGTTGTCCAGGATTTCACTGTGCAGCTGCTGGTAGGACTTCACGAAGGCCTATGATCTTTTGTTTTTGTCCCGCCCACTTAAAATCAAACCGTGATTGGTCAGTTTTCCCATCACTCTCCAAACCAAAACACATAGCTTGGCCTTCCCCTGGATTCATGAAGTCCTAACCAATTAATGAGCCAGCTAACCGGGCTTTGATAGAGACGGACGATTCTGATTGGATAATATGTTTCAGGACAGTAACCTTTTCATTGCTGATGTGAACTTGATAGTAAACTTAACTTTAGAACATAGATTAGAGAAAATCTATTAAATGTATTGTATTAAATTAAATTAGATAGATTATATATAATAATTTAATACTTATATTTTTTGGTCCAGATTTTTTTAAGGCCTTCTCTGAAGGTGTAGAAGGCCCTGAAGGTTCCCCTCTGATATATAGACACCAGTAAAATTAAAAAATAAAATAAAATAAAAGGGGACAATAAGAACTTTATCAGGGCAACCGTTCTTGACTCAGATCGGACCCTGGGCGTGCCAACCGCCTTGTACACAAATTATATTCAATTACTGTTATTCTAATTTTAATCAGAATGGCAGATGGTAGCACCTCTCAGGCCCCTTGCTTGAAAGCAAAAGCCAAATCAAAACACAGCAGAAATTCTAAAGCCTCAGAAAGGGACACCTTAAGGCACCATAAGGCCTTACAAAAGCAAATAGACAGGCATACTCGAGAAGTCCACGCTGTATCTCAGGGTGCCTCCTCTTCCAGTCTGTCAGTTTCTTCACACCCTCCTCCTGCCCTAGATTTCTCCCTTTCATCCAGGCACAGCTTGACTCCACAAGGACAACTGGTCCAAGTGTCTGGAACACCGACCAGACGGGCCCCTGAAGCCACATTCACTCCAACGCCGCTGGTCCTTGCCAGGGTGACAGTTTCATTGAGGAGGTCCCAGAAAGGATGAAAGCCTGGATGGAGATGGCTATTCGCCAAGGGATTGCAGCGTGGCTCCAACATGCTGTAATGTCCAGACCTTACCCTATGGCTACCGACCAAGAGCCCCAACCACTGAGGTCACTGACCACATCGGAGCAACACCAGACCCAGGTACATTTACAGGGGGAGACCCCTCTCCAAGGGCCGCAGGAGGAGGAGAAGTAGATCAAATCTTTCAAATGGCCAAGTCTGAACTGGGATCAATGCACGATAGCGAGCCCCTGTCAGAGGCAGACCCCTTAGAAGGGAAAATGTCTGAGGATGAAGGTCTTATTCCTGACCAGCCTGCTTTTACAGGCTTATTTCGGCCACAGCTTTTCAAATCTCTCTTGTTTAAGGCAAAGAATATTGCAGGCCTAAAGAAGCCAAAACCATCTGACACACCTGACCCTTCAGGGGAGGGACCAGAGGACATGATTTTCAACCAACTGGTAGTTGAAGCAGAGGTAATTCCAGTTCCACCCATATTTTCGGACCTTGTGCAGAAGCAGTGGGCTTCTGCAGCAATATACACCTCCCCAACTGGACATGATAAGAAATATTTCAACTTGGACCCTGATTTTGCAAAGTTACTGGGTACTCCTGAGGTAGATGAGCCTATAGTGGCTTTAGCGTCCCCCTCTATTCCCAGTGAGGCACTGGAGGCCTTAAAGCTGGAGGAAAAACGGGTTGAGCTAGCCCTACACAGAGGTCATCAGTCTGATGTGTGGGCTATCAGATCAGCCACTGTTGCCTCCTTCTTCACGTGGTCGTCTCTTAGATGGCTTTGTCTTTTGAAACAACACATTCCTTCTTCTAACATCAGGGCGCACCAAGATATTGCCAAACTTACGGCAGCTGCTGAATTTTCTGCTGATGCTACCTATCATGCAGTCAAGTTTTCAGCAAGGGCCATTACCTCACATGTCACAGCGCATCGCTTGCTATGGTTAAGACACTGGCAAGCCGATTTCAAACACAAATCCAAGCTGGCCTCATCCCCCATTGTGGGAGATAGATTGTTTGGCCCTTCCCTGGATCCGCTACTAATTGAAACATGCAACAAGAAGAAAATTCTCTCTTCCCTTTTTTGGAAGTCAGATCCCAGAAGCCCCCAGTCCTTTTGGAGGGGATCCTTTCGATCTTTCTATCAGGGATCCTTCTCTTCCAGATACCAGAGACCCCCAGCAGTTAGACCAGGACAACAACCAAATAGGTCCGACTCAGTGGATAGAAGTAGAAGGGGTGGTCAATCCAAAAGATCCTTTTGGGGAACAGGGAACAGGTCCTTCTGGCAACCAAGATAACTCCCGGGATCCAATTCCCATTGGCAGACGTCTTAAGTTATTCGCTGACCAATGGGACTCCTCTCCTTCTGACATCTGGGTCAGAGATACGGTTAGATTTGGCCTCGCGCTGGAGTTTAGATCCACCCCCCAGATTCCTTCATGTCTTACCCTCCTTCCAGAGACCTGGTCAAGCATAATCTCATGGTGTCCGCTATCCAACATCTACTGGATATACGAGCCATCCAACCAGTAGCAACCAACCAACAAGGGTAAGGTTTTTATTCACATCTTTTCGTTGTGGCAAAAAAATCGGGGGTGGGGGGTGGAGAGCGATATTAGATTTGAAATGTCTCAACCGTTTCTTAGTATATCGCAAATTTAAAATGCATACCCTCCAATCAATATTACTGGGCATCAGGAAAGGGGATGTCCATAGATTTGACGGAGGCGTACCTGCACATTGCTATTCAGCCCTCCAATTATAGGTTTCTGAGATTCTGCTACAATCACCTCCATTTTGAATATGTGGCCCTTCCATTCGGATTAGCCTCTGCCCCCAGGACCTTCACCAAGGTTCTCGCAGCGCTAACTGCCCACCTCAGGAACATCCCGGTACGCCTCCAGTGTTATCTTGACGATATTTTGATTTTATCTCCTTCCACCCATCAGGCAGTCATAGACACTCAGAACACATTATTATCCCTGCAAGAACATGGCTTCTTAATAAATTGGAAGAAGAGTCAATTAACACCTTTGACTCAGTTAATTTCATTTAGGGGCGGTCATAGATACGGTGGAAGGTAAGGTTTATCTGTCACCAGATAGACTAAATAGCATTCAAAAATTGGTATGGGAGATCAGGGTGCTTAAGAGGGTATCCTTAATGGACCTATCAAAATTATTGGGCAAAATGATTTCATGTATTTCTATTATTCCTTGGCCCGCCTTCACACTAGATTCCTCCAGTGGTTCCTGCTACCGTACCAGCGATCCGGCCGAAGCAATTCCAAACACAAAGTCAGGGTTCCACCCAAGATTCTCATATCTCTCCTCTGGTGGTCCAAACCAATTATCAATAGAGGCTGTCTCTTCAAGGAACCACAAAGGCTCACCATCACCACAGATGCCAGTCTGTTTGGATGGGGAGCTCACATTCAGTCGCTCACAACCCAAGGCCGATGGTCCGACATAGAACAGTCATGCAGTATAAACTGGCTAGAACTTCGTGCAGTACACCTGGCCCTTCGCAACTTCTTCCCCCAGGTACGCAGTCAGCACATACTGATACTGACAGACAATGTAACAGCCAAAGCTCACATAAACAAGCAGGGGGGCACACAATCGAAGCAGCTAATGTGGGAAGCGGAGTGCCTGTGTCGTTGGGTGGAGAACAACATACTTTCAATCAAAGCAGAATGCATTTCCGGTCTGTCGAATACACAGGCAGCCTGGCTAAGCAGAGCCACCATAGATCAATCGGAGTGGTGCCTCTACCCACCCGTTCCACGAAGCGGCATGGACATTTGGTCAGCCGGTGGTTGACCTATTTGCTTCCCCTCTCAACACTCAGCTCCCGAGATTTTTTTCCAGGTACCCATCCCAAGGAGCGGAGAATTTCAATTCGCTCCATTGTTGTTGGTCTCCAGGGCTCCTGTATGCATTCCCCAGACCATCACAGGGGATGGAAAGACAATGGCATAAGCTTGATGTGAGGCGTGCTCTGCAAATCTATATCAAGTGTACAGCAGCTTTCAGGAAATCAGAGGCTTTATTCATGTCCTTTCAGCCCAATTCTCAGGGTTACAAGGTTTCACCATCTACAATAGGCCGTTGGATATGGGCTGCAATAGCAAAAACATATCAGACCCAATCTCTGCAGGTGCCTAAGGGCATAACAGCTCATTCAACAAGGAGTGCAGCAACTTCGGCAGCATGGGCCACACAAGCATCAATAACTGAAATATGTCGGGCCGCGGCTTGGGCTTCCCCATCGCCCTTCATTAGACACTACAAAATTGATGTGTTTGCTTCTGCTGAGGCTTCCTTTGGCAGAAGAGTTCTGCAAAGGGTCCACAGAGACCAGGAGGAGATTCCAGACCAGACAGAGTCCCTCCCGTAGGACAGGACAGGCTTTGGTATGTCCCACTACTGGATGCTCTGAACAGCTCATAGGAGAAAGGGCGTTGGTACTTACCTGACATGCCCATTCTCTTTGAGCTGTGAAGAGCATCCATCCCCACCCTTTTTTCCATCTGGTGGGGTCCTGTGTTGTCCAATGAACTTTTTAGAACATGAGGATGAGAGCGCTTATTTCTCTTGTCTTCGCCAAAACTGGGGAACGCTGAGGAGTCATCATGTGGTGAAGGAGCGTTCCACAAATCAAGCTTAGCCTGTGAATGCGGAGACTAAGCACCTCCCACTACGAGATGCTCTTCACAGCTCAAAGAGAACGGGCGTGTCAGGTAAGTACCAATGCCCTTTTCCCCCAATAATATTCTAGGGCTAGGCAATACATTGATACATGAAGCGGAGATGCTGAGATCATTCTTTAGAGACCTTCCTTGCAAGTACCACCTCTAAATATTCCAATGAGTAGGAAGAGCAAAGAAATAAGACATTCTACTGTCTGAAGATCCTCCCCAATTTTAGTTAACCTAGTTTTCTTAAATTTCCTAGAGAAACGTTCTTCTTTTCTATGAAAATTTCTCCTTCTGGAACAGCATTTCTTTGTTCAACTATATGTTCATAGTGAAACTTATATCAATGAAATTAGAACAAAATTAGCACAATCTAAATTAGTCCAAACCTTGTTAAAGGCCAGCTTCTGAGTTCAGAATGTCAAACTCACAGTCTATGGGCTGCCTGTGACCCTCCAGTTCAGGTCATTTGGTGGAGCCCACACCCTGAATCAAAACAGAGTCAAAAGAAAGTAGTGTCCATGAGTGATAAAAAATGGGGAGTGGCAAGGGGGAACAGAATGAGAAAAAATGTTATGGCATTGTACTGAAAGCCACATCCCTTTCATATGTGTATCACAACATCCACAACTACATATGAAACAGGAGCAACTTAAAAAAGCAAAATTTCGTACAGATGCCCATAGCTTAAGATATGGAGTCCAGTATATCACCCTGCCTGGACTGAACCAGGAACATATCCTAGTTCTTGCAATTTGGGCTGGAAAAACAGCCTATCCTTTTAATTGAAAGTGGGCATTGTTTTTTTCATGGGAGAGTTTTTAATTTGTTTTAGCTTACTTTGCACTCAAAGTTGTCTGAAATTGAGCTGGATTTGGTGAAATTGCTGCACTTTACCAGTGCACTTTACCATCTACTAATACGAAAACAAAATTGAATTTTTTTCTTTCCATAACTATCAATTGCATTTTTAATTGATTGGTAGAATTGGAATCAATTTTCTGCCCATAATTGTTTTTTGCGAGGTGATAAAACCAGTTTAGGTGGTCATTCAGCAACAACAAAACTAAACTAAACAAAACTAGTTGGTTAATGGAAAAGGTTGCCAGGTAAGTGGCCAAAATAAAGTGATGGGAAAATAGCTCAGTTTCATAGTAAAGTTAATTTATGCCCAAGTGCATTGTATGTTAATCTTTTTGATTTACAGAGACTACTGAACAATTTAGGGAAAAGCTTCAGTACTGCTACCCAGAGTCATCTGGGATGGTGAGATGGGTGGCATATAAATTTAAAGAGATAAATGATAAATGATAGATAAATGATAGCTAGATATAGGTAGATAAATAGATAGATAGATAGATAGATAGAGAGAGAGAGAGAGAGAGAGAGAGAGAGAGAGAGAGAGAGAGAGATCCTCTGTTACTACAGATTTTACTTTATATTTGAATCCCTAGTCTGAGTAAATCTACTCCCTCTTTTGGGCACTTTCTAGCCTGAAAGAAACAGTGGCCAGGAAAGCATGGATAAGACGTTAGTTCAAGCCCCAGAGAGACAGGTTTTATTCCCAAGCTCCTCCAAAGTAGATTCCAGAGGAAACTACCTCGAAATCCAGGCTATAATGGACTTATAGTTTCCTCAAAAGCCCCGCCATCCATCCCCTTTCAAGCAGAGCATTCGGCCGTTTCCCACCGCGCCGAGAGACAATCTTTTCCACCTGCGCGCGCTTCGCCCGCGTCTCCGGGAGGCTTGTGCGGAGGGGCGTGCGCGGTCAAGCTCCGACCCTCACCCCCTAATTTCCTCCCCTTCCCCCACCCCCTTCTCTCAGGGAGGGGCGGAGCCCGAGTTGCCTCGAGGGGCTTTTAGGCGGCCCACCTCCTCTGCCTCTGCCGAATTTAGGCGGCGGGAAGAGGCAACTCGCAGCGTGTGCCGCCGGGCGCGTGGCGCGCTGGAGACGCGAGGGAGCGCCCCGAGGGGAAGCAGCCTCGGGAGTCGGTAAGGGCTCCGGCTGGTAGCGTCGTGGCTCCTCTTACTCCTGAAAGGGCGGTGACCTTTCTGAGGGCCACTTTTTTTTTTTTTGGGGGGGGCTGGGCTTTGGCGCGAACCTTTTGGCGCGCCCTCCCCTCCCCTTCCCTTCGGCTCCTTTGCCGCGTCCTGGGTGAATGGAAGGAGGGAGGTGAGGGGGAGAAAGAGAAGCGGGAAGGAGGGGAAGCCAGCGCTCGGGCGCGGCGGGGGGGAGGCAGTGCTCGACTGCGTCTGTCTCTTGCTGCCCCCTGAGCCCGTCGGGTGGAGCATGAAGCACCATGGTGTGGTGCGACCGTGGGATCCAGATGCTGCTGACCACGGTGGGTGCCTTCGCCGCCTTCAGCCTCATGACCATCGCTATCGGCACCGATTATTGGCTCTACTCGAGCGCCAACCTCTGCAATGGGACCAATGTCACCGCCATGGACGAGACGGCGCAAAGCCAGCCGAAAAAAGTGAAGGGCGACCTCACCCACTCCGGCCTCTGGAGGTTCTGCTGTATTGAAGGTAGTAGCCCCGGCAGGAAGGGCGAGCGCGAGCGCTTCAGACACGCGGGGCGAGGCGAGGCGAGGCGAGGCGAGGCGGGAACGTGGTCGAGGGCTGGCTCGGTCTGCGCGCGGATGTGCGGGAGCCGATCGCAGGGGAAACAAAGAAAGAAGGAAAAAGATTCAGGAAAAGTGCCCAACTTCCTCGCTCGGAATGGCTACTGAGGAACAATGCGAGGCTTTCATGTAGAGACCGGAGGTTGGCCAAGGGACTGGGAGTTTCAGTTCTCCCTTTTTCCTGGCAAAGCTTTAGAGCTGTAATCTTTCTCTCCCTCTCTCTCATTCTCTCTTATTCTCTCTCTCATGCTCTCGTTCTTTCTCCCTCCCTCCCCTACACACACACACACACACACACACCCTTTTCTCCAGATACAGCTGGCCGCAGCCGAGTTGGTACTTCTGCTCTGATACTGTCTGGGAGGGAGGACGTTGTTGCCTTGGTAACCGATGTCTCTCTGATTGCTATGGGAACCGGACAGAGGGAGTGATGCTTAACCCAAGGTGTCTGCTTTGCCTCAACCCAGCCTTGTTGTGTCTTAACCCTTTTTCCTGGACACATTAGCTTAGCCAAAGATTGAAAGAAATGCAAAAGAATGGATTAAAACAAAAAATGGGTAAAAAATTGGGGATGGAAGAGAGAAAGAAAGAGGCTTTACTACTGTCTGCAGAATACTAAAGACATCTCTTGTGAATGTATATATGTCTGCGTATGAGTTAGTAAAATATTCTCCAAACTGGTGCCCTTCACATGAGCTGTAGAACAATGTTTATAGAATCCCCAACTAACATTCCAACTGGAAATTCTGAGTTATAGTTCCAAGCAAAAGGCTGAGGGGTTACATTGGGGAAGGTTGAGCTAGAGAGTTTCTTTCAAGGATGACACATGTTAGACTTGGGAGATTGTTCAAAATAATATGCTAGTATTTAATTTTTCAGTGACATGCATGACAAATTATTGGTGGAGCTCATCATGATCAAATCATTTCGGCAATATAGAGCCGATTATGGAGTAAGTTTAGCACCGTGTCAGCCTTCCGCTTACTGCTGATCTTTCTCCTAAACATGACAAAATCCCAGAAAGAGGTCCGGCAGGGGAGCTGATAAAGCAGATCATGCTCTTTCAAGATAGCCTAATGAACAGGATGAGGTTGCCCCCCTTTTTTTGTAATACAACAGCACCACGCATTTCAAACTCCAGCTTGAGACTCATTGCTGTACCCTCCCCTAGACCCAGTTCAAGCAAGGAGAAAGAGCAAATGGTCCTTACCTCTATAGCCCCACTCTTTCATCCAAAGCTTTGGATGGTGTTTTTTTTTTTTTTTAACTCTTTCTGGATGAGAATACGTACCAGGAGAACATTGACTTAATGAACTCATTTCTCACTCTGCTCTTTCCAAAGGATGAACTCAGGAAAGTGAATGAGATGGCTGTTCTGGGACAATAGTGAGTCAATGGAAGCTGCAGCTGGTCTTTCCATTGCCCTGAGTAGCCGAAAGATAATCTTTTCTGATTTTTTAAAATTATTATTATGTTGAGATACCTCTGATGGAATTGTAGAAATGGGACTTCTGGAGAACAATGAAACTATTTGGAAAAATCCTTTGTCCTGCTTCCCTTCTTTTCCAATTTCTTCCTTTCCCTACTATACCATCTTTTAATTTTCTGCCTGCCATTGTTGGGAACTGGGCTCTCTGTTTCATCATTTTGAGGAGCAGTCATCAATTTGGTGACTTCCGAATGGTTTTCCATTACCTTCTGTAAGTTTTAACTGACATAGTATGCAGAAACAAGATGAGTTTTTCAGAATTCAGATTCTGCCTGAATGGGGATAGTGTCCCTTTAGATATTACTGAATTATATGATTCTCAGCAGTGCCATGCCACATGGTGTAGAGTGAAGGATGTTGGAAACTATGACTGTGTAAATTGTGATGCTAAATCGGGGAAGAATGAGTAGTAAGACTCATGAAAGATAGCTTGGCTTCTGTTCTTTGGGTGAAAGTGTCTGAGTGAGAACTTGAAATCTGACAGGCTGACTATCCCATTTATGTACTGCTTGCCCTGCTGCCCAGGGGTGGGGTTCTACCAGTTTGCACCTATTCGCTAGAATCTATTGTTGACATTCTAAGAAGTTGGGAGAAATGGTTGTTAGAAGAAATTACTGGCCTAATCCTGTAAGGAAGGTGTTGAGGTAATTCCCCGTTAGGAGAATGAGCGCATACAGGGAGACGTATAGCGAGTAGTGTTGGAATAATATACACTCAGTACACAGATACACTGTACAGTTAATGTAGGTTTTTACTTCCAGAAAGGTTTATGCAAAGTTCAAAATAGGCAGTCCAAAAGTCATTCACAGGTTAATCAGTCAGTTTTTCAATCCAGGGATATTCCAGTAACAAAGTCCAGTGTCAAAAACAGTTAAGTATCAGACTTACATTAAATCCAGTAATATCAGTCAATTAGGAAAAATGGAGCAACAGCAATATTTTCCAACAGAAGGAAACAAAGATACACTCACACTCTCTTCTGAGACTCAGACTAATACAATCCAGGTTTCTGGCTCCATCTTAAGGACATTTGAGAAACCACACCCAATTGCATGCTCTTGCATTCCCTTAAAAAGACAGTATTAAAATGTCTATCCTGGTTTATATATTTCTAACCCAAATACCTGTTAGGTGTTTCATATTCCTAACAGAAGGCAGGAAGGAAACATTCTGGTGTTGCTTTTAGAAACTGCCTCTCCATTAACCCTTATTACATTTTTGAAAGCCTAGGCTTCCTGTCTCTGGAACTTTTCTGGATATTTTTTTCCCCTCCTTTGCTAGTACTTTGCTTGTGTGGAGTGACCATTCAAAGTTACAATGGCACTGAAAAAAGTGACTTATGACCATTTTTCACACTTACAACTGTTGCAGCATCCCCACAGACATGAGAGGCCAGGCGAGGAGATGTGTCCCTTGATGTAAATGATGTTGAGTTGGCCACACCCAGCCAGTCACATGACCACCAAGCCCATGCCCACAGAACAGGTTGTTAAAAAAATTGAATCTCATCCCTGCTGCTGCCTTACAGGATCCCTTTCTGAACCACATCGCTGAGCTGATGCTGGAGGATTTCCACCTTCTTGCTGGAGATAGGAGGAATCTGGGAAGGCTCAGGGGTTCATGACCTCTGTAGCATCAGTGAGCTTATCCCAGGCCAGGTCTCATCTGTCACATACATGTTTGTTGCTTTCTTTGTTTTGAGCAGTTGATGTGTGATCTGAAGATGGAGAAGTTACTTTGATCCTTTACCAAGATCACATCACTTCCTGACTCATTAGATTTTCTGCCTTCTAAGAGCACCACAGGGGTGATGGGCTGGATTAAGATGGTTGATACTAAGTACCTTATAGATTCCAGTGAATGGTGGGACATTCCATCGGGCAATTCTGCTGAGTGCTTGGTTGAGAGCTGGAGTTGAAGATGGCCAGCATACTTGATGTAATTGCCTTTCAAGTAGTCTGTCACCAATCTGAAATGTTTCTTGGTTTATAAAGAGCTCTGGGAGGCAAAGCAATCGACAAGATGACTGGTAGAAAAAGCCAAAATTGAACTTGACCGAATAATTTGAGTCTGCATCAAGCATCAGTACTACTGTGAACTTATTGCATTAGCAAGTTGTTTGTCCAGCAGCTTTATTTAAGCTAGCCTGCTCGCTATGGGAAATAGCAGATAAAAAGATATGCTGCTACCTTGTGACATGTTTGCTTAAGAAAAATCAGTCATATTCAAGAGGCTTGACCCTCCCGAGGCAGTGTCTGAAGTAGTGACTGGAGTAGCATCTTGTAATATCACATACGGTTTATTTGGTCTTTAGACTGATGAAGTGGATAGAGTACTTTTCATTAAAAACTCTTTATCATGGGCTCCCTTGGGTAGCTAGCAGCAGGGCGAGGTGAGGTGAGGAGGAGCTGGTGTTAAGAAAACATTCAGTATCTCCTTGACAGAATGAGTTCTCTTGGATACTTTGAAAAGGTGGTATTAATCTGAAGAAGGCTTCCCTGGATCAGGTTATCTTGGACAACTACTGTGGCTGACTACTTTGTAAGAAAGGTGGTGGAACTTGGAAGTATAGGGTTCTCCAGAGCCCAGTCAATCAAGGTTTAAGCCTTGGCATTGGACAGAAATCGATGTACTCACTTTGGGTAACTTTGTTTGTACTTTTGACAGTGTTTTTTCTTTATCATTTATCATGGTATCATTCTGGATAGCCTGCTTTATTGTAGAGGTTCTGCAATGGTTCTACTCTTTTCTAAGCAGGGTGGAGGGTGGAGGGGGGGCAGAGAAGAGAGGTTGGCCTTGGGAACACTTCCACATAGAATGTTACATGCTTTGGCTCCTTTGTCCTTATTCTTTAACATATAGAGGAAACAGTTGGGAGAAGTTATGCGTCATTTGGAGCTGTTGCTATCTAATTGTATATCACCACACTGAACAATTTGGAGATGTTGTGGTTGTGTACACCTGAAGGTTTCTGAAGGTTGTAAAAGGCTGAAAGTTGAATCCTACTAAGACAAAGTTGCTGTCTGTCTAGAAATTATCTGGCTATAAGCCCTAGTTATGAATGATTGGGGTGTTCCTGTCTCAATGAAGTGAGTCTTAATTCTTCTTATATTCATGAGTCCTGCTGGATTTAACAGTTAAGTTCAAGTTCAAGGTAGCTTTCACTCATGTTTGCCTGGTGTCCTATCTGAAGTGGGAGACCCTGATTGCAGTAATTTATGTTCTCTTCATTATTATATTGAAATCCTGCAGCATATTTATATATGGGCTGTCTTTCCCAAATATTAAGTTAAACTATAGTTACACCCCAAAGGTGCTTTCTTCAAAAGGCAACTGGACTTTTTTGGTTTTTTCTTTAAACACCTTCTGCTTCTCACCCAAGAAGCTTCTTCAATGCTCTTGGATTGGATGAAGAACCAACCCCCCCCCCCCCCAAAAAAAAAAAAAAAAGTCAGAAACACCAGTTGCTTTTTGGAGAAAGCACTTTTGGACAACCATGACTTGGATGATTGAGAATCTCCATAGACATTTGGTACAAAAGGCAGCTGTGTATTATTTAAAGCACTGCTTTTAACATGCAAAATCTTATGTATCCTAGGATCCTAAGTATCCTCAAGTCTGCCTCCTCCATATGGAAGTATCCCAAATGGGGATATTAATAGTTCCCCCATTTGTGATGTGAAAGTGTTTATTTATGGTAGTCCCAACCTTGCAGAACACCCTTCCTAGAGAGGTCCTTTTTGTACCCACCTTGGCATCATTCCGGAAGGTTGTCAAAACATAAGTTTTTCTATAAGAATGTAAGAATTGATCTGTATATTGATATGTATGCCTATAGTTAATTGTTTTATTGATGATTTGCCATAGAACTTTTGTAATTTTATGGGGGGGGGTTAGTTTTATCTGCTTGTAAATCACAGTTGGTCTGATTGTATGGAGTGCAAATTTGAAATGAGTGAAAATTAAAAAGTAAATAGGTCAGCAAATGGAAGGAAGTATCAGTAAAGTTATTTGCCTTATTGTTCTGGATTCCACAGAACGACAGTGATAGTAAGGAAGTGGGGAAAAACACTTTCTCTTTAATCATATGCTTACATGTGCCTTTCTGTGTAGTTTGACAGACCTAATCCCAATAGCTCCTAGAGCAAGAGTGGACAATCAGAGAGCTCCATGCAGCCTACCAATCCTTATTTGCATTCAACCTCCAAAACATCCTAAGGTTGTGCCACTGGAATTTAGTTGCCAGGTTGTAGTCTTTTGACTGAAAACTCAAAAATGAGGCTGAAAGTAGGAACACAAAGCCACTGCAAGTGGAAATACTCAATCTCCACAAAAGGGCAGGGGGGGTGATAAATGGACAGATATACAATATACAGATAGAGACAGAAAGACAGACAGACAGACAGACAGACAGACAGACAGACAGACAGACAGACAGACAGA
>BLBF01000033.1:24013332-24050316 GCA_015471245.1 Laticauda colubrina
AGATAGATAGATAGATAGATAGATAGATAGATAGATAGATAGATAGATAGATAGATAGATAGATAGATAGATTACATAGATTGAGTAGCTAGGCAGATTTTGACCCTCTACTCATGGTAGACATGACCATACCATGGGTAAGCCTACTGGCCAGCTAATTAACATATATGCTCCATTCAACAGTCTTGCTCACTTCTGTTTGGAGTGAGCACAGAGCAGAAATAGGGTTCAGCTTAAGGATTACTGCATCTAATCAGTCTTCCTGAAAGTTTCCTTTTTGAGATGTTAGTAAGGCGACAGTTTTGATTTAGTTTTGATTTAAGATGTACCTAAAATCTCAACCTCACGGCTGTCCTAATTGGCTCTCACCAAGTTAAGCGAAAATGGGTTCTAGATATTTCTTACAAGAACATGCAAGGATTGCTAAGCAACTTTGGCAAAATAAACCATGGAAAGAAGGAACAAATGCCACAGGTCAGAGTGCTGAGCCTCTGACACAAAAGCTAATCGCAGTGCTCTTATATGTTGCCAGCTTCCAGCAGCCTTTGTTGCAGCATCATTGATCAATAGTCTGGCCATAATAAGAAGGAGATACAGGTGGAAATTGGTTAGGAAAAAAATCTATTCATGTTTTATTTCATTTTGAAGCAAGAGGTATGAGTGTGCTTCTATCCAAAACAATATTTGTGGCATAGGAGCTAATGTTTCTCCAATTCTGTCATCACAACAAAGCCCACAAACTTGGCAAAGCAGATGTTTGGGTTTAATCTTCAATATCAGATAATACAGAAGTGACACAAAGGAAACCCCAGGAATAATTCTGAAACTTTCATTATTTTAAGAGCAAGTTCCAACAAATAATGACTTCATGGGCATCAGCAGCAAGCTAAGATGATATCAAAATGATCATACACATGGTGCTGTCACAATGCAAATACTGCATTTACATGCTTGTGTGCCAGTTTTTGAAACAAGGATGTGAGTTTTGGGTTTTGAGTCATGACATCATGCCATGTGTTCTTTCACTTTTGGATACCTCTGTTGTGTTTGCTGTAAAGACATCCAAACTTAAGCAAACTTATATCAGTAGACATTCATGTCACTGTAACTTCAGTTTACAAAACACAATTCTAGACCTGAATGTCTGTTTTATTAAATTTAATATATACATTTTGGGTTAAGGAGAAATGAATTTTCTCTACTTCTTAATTAGTTTCTCAAAGCTTTCTTGGCTAACCCTTTTCATAAGATTTCAGAGTGAAATCAGAAAGATGTAGCCCAAAGGAATTTAACAGCAGGCTACCCAGGCAGTATTTTCCTTCCACAATATGCCTTTTTAAAAGACTATAGCAGCAAAGAGAGCTAATTAGGAGTGATTCAGTAAGTGAAGTATTTATACAGTATAGCTTAGACAGTCAAATATGTAATATCATTTGGCAATTAAGGCCTTAAAAACAAAAGAGGTGGGTTTTTTTTTGGCTTAGCATATTTCACTTTTTGCATTCCACAGGAATTCCCTTTTCTAGGATCAACCTTTGTTCCAAAGCAGGAGTCAAACTCTGAAGAAATAGTTCTTTCAAGATACCCTCTGCATAAGAACTTCTATGTAAATATGTTATTTCATTTTGGTCCATTTTGATAAATAGAAGTAAGTAGAAAAAGGAATTATCTGATAACGAGGGATGTCAATGCTTGGATATCCTATCAAAGTCACATTCAAATTAAGAAGGGTTTGCCCTTGGTTTGCTTGATTCAAAAGTGAGAAGGAAAAAATGGACTAGAATCTTATTTCAGTATTTCTATTTAAAGGGTGAAAGAAATAGAGAGAAACCCTTTTGGTATTGAAGATTTGTAATTTCTATTAATGGGTGATAAGAGACTTCTGAGGATGGATGGATGGATTAATGAATAAGCCAATTTCAGAAAGATACATGCGTACAATACATTCTTAATAGCTCTTGACTCAAATCATGGAAGAGTTTGTGAAATTCTAAGTGTTTCTTTCTTCAGCTTATTGAATTTATTTTCAATAGCAAATCCCTGTATTCAGTAAACTTTTCCAGGATTACTTTCCACTTTTCAGTTGCAGACAATTCAAATGGTTTTAGTAAATTGGCAGAGTGTTACCAGAGGTTGATGGGGACAGAGTTTCAGCAAGTGTCCTTTGGTAGAGTAACATATTCTAATCCAGGCAAAGGCTATTCTACAGGTAGATATTTTATTCTATCTGATTTAGATAAACTGGTTATCCCCAGATAGCAAGTCCAATGATTTAGATGTGAAATATAAATTGCTATTGTATGTCTAGATCGAAAGAGCTCTCTGAGACCTTCAGAAAGAAGGTTGGAGATGACTTCTGGTTTGGGCTTCTTCGGCAATGGACTGAAATCGCGATTGTGCACAGTTTTGATCCGTGCTCGCCACTGGAGCACCCCGAGCTGCCCAGATTCAGGGCTGAAGCCACCCCATAGAAGTGGTGAAGAAGGGGGAGCCATCAGCGGGGTTGAGGAGAGTCTTATCTCTCTTCCTTGGCTGGCCATTACTCCCTTTCCCAAAGACGGTTGCAGCGGTGGTCAGAAATGGCCACCTCAAAGAAGAACCTGACCAGACAAGACTGGGCAGGAGGAAATTTAAAGAAAAAAGTTTGACTGACCGGGTTGAATGGGGAACATCTATTTAAGGTACCTGGAACCTGAATTTTAAAGACTAATGCTATTCCTAAAAAAGATTTTAAGCTGCAGAAGAGAAAGGGAAAGGAAATGGAATTGACTTTTTTTTCTCTCACATTGACAGTTTTAATTGACTTGGAACACTAAGAAGAAGAGATTCGAATAAGATATTGATACTAATCCACTTTGACTTTAATAGGCTATTTCTAGCTGAAAACAAAGTGTCAAAGAGATAAAGATTCTTGGATAATTTAAAAATTTCCTTTAAAAAAGAAAGCAGTGGAGGGAAAAAGGAAAAAAGTAGGTGGAATCTGGAAAATGGAGGAGACCACTTGGGACTTAAAAAATCGATAGTGAAATTTAACAAGGCTTGCAAAAGATACATTGTAGCTGAAACTTTGTTACAAGATAACTGTTAGGAATTGATAGTCACCTAACAGTTGGGTTGGAAATATATAAACCAGGATAGACATTTAATACTGTCACTTTAAAGGAATGCTAAAATTGTAATTGGGGGTAGTTCCTCAAATGGCCATAAGATGGAGCCAGAAACCTGGATTGTTCTGTTGTTGCTGTGAATTGCTTGTTGCTAGATGTTCGCTGTTTTTGGTTCCTGCATTTTTCCTATTGACTGTTGCTGATCATTGTTCTTCTTGGATTGCTGTGAGTCTATTTACTGAACTGTTTATGATACTGGACTATTATTTGGATTATCCCTGGACTGAAAACTGACTGCTTTAACCGTGTATGACTTGGACTGTTTGTTGGACTTTGTTTAACCGTTTACTGGAAGTAAAACCCGATATTTTACTATTCAGTGTATCTGTGTGCTGGTCGTGTGTTATTCAACATTACTCTCACTATGTCTCCCTGTATACACTCATTCTCCTCAACACTAACAAAGCCCCTGGAAAGAGAAAGTGAGAAAAGAAGCAAGAAACAGTTTTGGGTGATTGGATGGCTCCTGGAACTTTGGATGGAGAATCCTAATGAAACAAAATAAAATCAGTTGGGGGTAGTTTAAAATTTTTAAAAATGGCATTACTTCTTGAAGAGTTAAAAATGAGACTTAAAGAACAAAAAGAAGAAGCACAAGAGGGAAAAGGATCTTTTGGCTTCATATTTCAATTTTTAGAAATGGAAATCTTGAACTATGAAAAACAAGAAGAAATGGTGGCAGAACAAGAAGGGCGGGACAACAAAGAAGCTATCTTTAATAACCAAGGAATTTTAAGCGGGGCAAAAAAGGGAAAGTGGGGAAAGGGAGTGAAAAACTTAAGCATTGAAGCAACAACCAAAAAAAAAGAGTAATTTGAAAAGTAATCATAATATCAGGAAGAAGCAGAAGGGAGGATCACAGAAGGGAGAATCAGATAGAAAAGGGAATAAAAAAGGGGAGGGAGAAGAAGAGAGGGAAGAGGGAAAGGAAAAGAAGCTACAAAGGACAGAAACAAGATATAGAGGTACAGGAAAAGCATACAAGAATTAAAGATATAAACCTATTTAAAAGACACAGAGACAATAGTTAAAATTTAACTTAAGGAGAGGATTCTACAAGGGTGCATGGGATATCATTGTTATATTAGAAATAGAAAAGAGTTAGAAAATATGTTAGATGATTAAAGTGATACAAAAAAAATATATTGATGTGTAGTGGAATATTTGTAAAGATAATAAGGCTCTCAATGATTTAAAAAGAAAGTTTTAAAAAAACTGAAAAAAAACATGGAAGATTTTTATCAGTTGACAAGATGAACTTGAACAAGAATAATAACTTTATTAACTACTGTTAATAACTATTGTTTGGTTTTTTATTTAAAGACAGTAATAAGTAAAATAAATATAGATGAAAGTGAAAGACAACTGATATTACAAGGTAATGTTTGTTAAAAGAAATAGAAATGTAAAAGATTGTTATTAATATTAATGGCAGAGCTGTACTTGAATAGAATAATTATTCCATTTACTATTGTTATACATAGATACACAGAGATATAGTATATACATATATACCTTTTTCTTTCAAGAATTTAGTGTGTATTTTTAAGGCAATATACCAAGCAGAATTCGATTGAAAATAGGTATGTGTTATAAAATAGAGGCTAGAAATTGAATGTTATAACTGTAAAGGTGTAACTTAAATTTTTAAACAAGATTTGAAAAAAGATACAAAGGCGTTACACTCCAGCCTAGCCAATTACAGGGGAAATTGGTTTTATGAGAAAACATAATATTAAATTGTAAACAGGACAGACAAAAGTATAAAAACATTGATCAGAAAGATTTTAAAAATTAGAAAAAGATATGTAATTGAATTAAAAAAGGAATGATATAATTTAAAATAAGGCCATAGGAAGTAAAGAAAGGGAAAAGCTATTGAAAAAAATGTGAAAATAGTTATAAGATATGGATTAGAATATATAAGTTAAATATGTATTGAGTTTATGTCTGTATGGAGAAGTGATAATCCGGGGGTACGTTCTCAAAAAAAGATATTTTATTTGTATTTGTACGTTTTATGAAAACTTAAATAAAACTTTTATTAAAAAGAAAAAAGAAAGAAGGTTGGAGATGCCTATGAGTCGGCAGAAGGATTTAAAGATATTGCCAAAGAATTGTACCTTAATCATCTCACTGTCTGGAGGAATATCTGCTTGGAAGAACATCTAAAAATGGAGAAAATTTCAAACACTGCCAACTTGTTCAGGCCAAGTTGTCCAAGCTAATTCAGTCCGTGAGCAGAAATCCTATATTGATGTTGAAGTGCATGAGTGTACTATTAGAAAGAAGCCATACAAATTAAATATATGTGGAACGTATGCAAGGAAGAAATCTTTGTTATCCACAATGCACATCAGGGCAAGACTAAATTTGGACAAAGATTACCTTATTCAAAGACAGAACAATCATTAAAATATGCCTTAAATATGAGGCAGCAGTGTGCTGCAGCTGCCAAAAAAGCCAACACAGTCCTAGGCTGCATTAACAGAGGGCTAGAAGTGAAGATCACGTGAAGTGTTAATAACACTTTATAATACCTTGGTAAGATGACAATTGGAATACTGCATCCAGTTTTGGTCACCACAATGTAAAAAAAAAAGATGCTGAGACTCCAGAAAGAGTGCAGAGAAGAGCAACAAAGATGATTAGGGGACTGGAGGCTAAAACATATAAAGCCCATGTCCCACTGCACCAACCAACGGATGCAAAGAGGATGTAAAATGGACAAAAAAGCTTGCCATCCGTTGGAAAACGCGATGCATCCATTGTGTACTCACTGTGTACGTGTTTCATATACTTTATCTGTCAAACATCCATCTACTGCTATTTCATCCGCTCAAAAAGTTTTGAGCTGCACAAAACTTTTTGAGTGGATGAACTTTCCGCCGCGTACGATGTACATCCGTGACACATACGGGCAACAAACGTTCTACGTCCGTTGTCATCCGTTACACATCCACTGTATCCTCTCGGCATCCTCTGGGCATCCTTACAACTCACATCCGCTCCAGCTGAAAACGGAAAGAGGGAGGAAGCGAAAGGTACACGGAACGTCCACACAGCGTCAGTAGCACGAAAATAGAAAGGATGTAAGCGGATGCATCTTATATATAAAGCATTAAAACGGACAAAACGTTTGTATATGGGACGTATCTCGGATATTTAGGATGTCTGGAGTATGCCTAGAGTATGTGGAAGGACACCGAGTGGAAAACCTATATTTCCTATAAAAAGGGGGAGGAAATCACCTGGATCTCACTATCAGTCCAGCAGCCGTGGTGTACAGACCTCTTCACCCTTGGTCTTGCTCTTCCACATCATCCATTGATCTCCACCATGGATCATCACACACTCCTTATGGTAGCTGCGATCATTCAACACCAGAACCAAGCCCTGTTCAGACTGTTTCACCTTTGATACACAAGGAGAAGAAGGAGACGATCAAGAGCTGTGTGGATCCGAGGATGGATCGGGAGAAGAGTGGAGTTTGGACTGTATGACAAGCTGATAGTGGAGCTGAGGAATGAAGACACTCGTGCATTCCAGCACTTCATGAGGATGCCACCAGCCATGTTTGACGAACTTGTTGAGCGTCTGAAACCCAGGTTGACTAAGCCGAGCACCAACTTCCGTCCCAGCCTGGACCCTGGATTAAAGGTGGCACTGACTCTGCACCACCTGGCCTCCGGAACCACATACAGAAACATGCAGTATGCCTGGAGGGTGCCACACAACACCATCAGCAAAGTGGTCAGAGAAGTGGTGCAGGCCATCATCGAAGAATATGTGGAGGAGCTCCTCCAGTGCCCCACCACTGAAGAAGGCTGCAGGAAAGTTGCAGAACAGTGGTATCAGAGGTGGAACTTCACCCACACCATTGGAGCCATAGATGGGAAGCACGTGGCCTGCAAAGCTCCACCCAACTCAGGGTCCAATTATTTCAACTACAAGGGCTTCTTCAGCATCATCCTCTTTGCCATGGTTGATGCTGACTACAAGTTCATGTACATCGATGCTTCAGGCAACGGGTCAGCTTCAGATGCCCAGATATACAACGGCAGTGACCTCAAGGGTGGGCTGGAATGCAACTTCATCATGGGTTTTCCCCCTACTCAATGACACACAAGATGTGCCCTACTTCATTGTGGGTTATGACGCCTTCTCCCTCAGAACCTACCTCATGAAGCCCTACAGTTCCAGATACCTCACCTGTGAAGAAAGGATCTTCAACTACAGGCTGTCCAGGGCAAGACAGGTGGTGGAGGATTCCTTTGGCATCCTGGCCAACAGGTTCCAAGTACTTCTCACCACCATGCAGCATCACCCAGGGACTGTGAGGAGGATCGTGGAAGCTTGCTGCATCCTGCACAATCTCATGTGCACCCGCTACCCAGTGTTACAAAACAGGCTTGTGGACCGTCAACAAGGCAATGGGGACATGGAGCCTGGTGAATGGAGGCAAGGACGAAACCTGATAGACACTGTGGATGTACAAGGCCCCAACAGAGCTTCACGTGAAGGGAAGAAGCAGCGCAACCTCCTGAAACACTGGTGCAACTCCCCAGCTGGAGCAGTGGAGTGGCAAGACAGGATGGTAGATGGTTAATGGATGCTTCCTTGAGCCTGTCTCATAACACTGATGAGATTGTGCCATGTATGTTGAGTGGTCCTACAATGAATAGGGCATTAATAAAGAGCTTTGTTTATTTTGAAATGTGTTGATCAATGAATAAATTGTTATTGATAAAAAAGGGCCATATGTGTGGCAGCTGGGAGGGTGGACCATATAGTCCCACTATGCTTGCACTGGAGGTTTATCAGTCCCACAGCTATCCTTACCCATCCCACAACTATCACAACTATCCTTACCTATCCCACAGCTATCCTTACCTTTCCCACAACTATCCTTACCCATCCCACAACTATCCTTACCTATCCCACAACTATCCTTACCCATCCCACAACTATCCTTACCCATCCCACAACTATCCTTACCTATCCCACAAGCATGCAAAGGGTTAATCATTTTTTCAAAGTTTTCACCAACACTTTATTAAGTTAAAAAAATGAACCAAGTGTGTGAAGAAAAAATAACCTTTATTAATAACTTTCTTAAGTAAACTTTATGACTTTATTAAAAAAGCAAAATGAACCAAGTAAAGTGTCTTAAGCAAAGATAAAGTGAACAGGTAACAACTCAGTCTCTGGCACTATTCTCTGTCATTCTGAGGCATGTCCATGGTCTCAGCTGTTAAGCGGCCAGGGACTGTGGAGGTGGCTGTGGCTGGAGTGCTGGTCTGAGGCGCCATTGGGGTACTTGGCCCCGAGAGTACAACAGGGGATGGTGTGTTCAGGAAGCTCTCAGAGAGCTGACTCAGTCCCGTGAGGTTGAGAGGCCCTTCCTCAAGGACCTGGGATGTCAGGCACAATACTGATGACAGATTTTCTGTTGAGGGGCTTGGCTGTAGGGTGGAGGAAGGAGAAGTGTAGTGCGGCTGTCTGGTCTGCAGCTGGGTGAGGTGAGGCATCTGTGGCGTGCGATGTACCTGGGCCTGGACTGGGAAGGGCTGCCTCTGCTGTGGGAAGTCCTGGTAGTCGTAGCTTTGATAGGCAAGGGGCTGTTGAAAGCCATGGAAGGGCTGTGACATTGCCTGGGGTGGAGGAGCAGTCCTGGAGTGGGTCGGAGCAGGTTCAGCTGGGCCTGTAAGGTGGTGCAGCAGTGCTGTTATCTTCTCCTTCATCACCTGGTGCTGGGCCTCGGGCAGTTCCATGAGGGTCTGGCTCACGTAGGTGATGAAGGGCTTGCGGTTTGATGATGGTATGTCGCTGTGGACCAGCTGAAAGAGAAGATCTGTGCTGGTTTTGATTGTGTCCCTGATCTCCAAGAGGACAGTGTGGCTCTGGCCCTCCAGTCTGCCTCTCTGCCTGCTTTCTGTGGAGGTGGAACTGGGTGTGGGGGTGGGTTGGTCTCTGGCTGCTGCTTCTTTTTGCTCCATTTGAGACAGGGGATCCTCCACGTCCTCCAACATGGGGAGTGCAGCTGTTGGGGGGGGTCTCTGTCATGGGGCCCTCCAAAGACACCTGCCTGGACACGGTAGCTGTCTCCTGGCTGGAAGAGGACTGGCTGTCTGTGGGCTGTCTGAGGGAGAAGGTTCACAAAAAGGCTGCTCCTCGGTGGTGGACCTCACCCTCCAGGAAGCTGCACTTGGCCATGACGTACATCTCCTGGTCAGTGTGCTTGACAGCGGCCTGGCCAGATTTCTTCAGGTGCAGCTTGCCATACCAGGTGTGCATGTGCTTCCACCATCCCAGGAGTACATCTGCAGTGTAGCCCAGGCTCTCTGCCTTGTCTCTCCACGCTGCCTGCTTTCTCTTGGTGTCACGATAGAGTCTGTGGCCCTTTCTCCACAAGTACTCGTTCTCCCTCAGCCATTCCAGCACCTCTCCTCCAGGTCCTCGGAAATGGAGTACTGTTTCCTCTCTCCCTTCTCCTTCCCTTGCCTCTTCCTCCCTGAAGCAGGGGCTTCAGGGCCTTCAAGAGCAGGGCTTTGAGGGCCTTGGGGCTGGTCCACCACAGCAGTAGCAGCACCAGCACCAGCAGTAGCACCACCAGCAGCAGGAGAAGCACCAGCAGCAGCAGCAGGAGAAGCACCACCAGCAGCAGGAGAAGCACCACCAGCAGCAGGAGAAGCACCAGCAGCACCACCAGCAGGAGAAGCACCAGCAGCACCAGCAGCAGAAGCACCAGCAGCTTCAGAGTCAGCGCCAGGGGGTGGGATGGTGGTTCTGTCCTTCTTGTCAGGGCTGGCAGGAGTAGGCACAGGCTTCCTCTTCTTCCCTGACTGATGAACCATGGTGTTCCTTCAAGATGTCTCTGGCAGCAGGTCTTTCCTCTGAATGGTGACTGCTTGTGAGCTGCATCCTTTTATATCCGCGGAGCTGACGCAATTCATCCTGCCCACATGCGTAGTGACCGCTTTGCATCCACTATACATCCGCTATGCATCCGCTTTGCTTCCTATAGGCGTCCGTGATGCATCTGCGTCATCCGCTACACATCCGCTCCTTCCGCTATGCGTCTGCTTCGCTATTCTCCCCTGGAAGCCCTGCGGATGTGTCATCCGCTAGGCTTCCTACGAACATCCGCTTACCATCCTCGCTACGTACTACCCCCGTCCATTCCTTTCCTTTCTTTTCCATTCTGTTTATGCAAATTTTCACCACTTTTGGGAGCAGATAACAATGGATGGAGCCACTCCCGAAATTTTGCTCATCCGCTGTGTCCTTTTTGCATATGTTTTGCATCCGTCGGCCAGTGTGACCAAGCCTTAAAGAATGGTTGCTGGAATTGAGCCTGCCTAGTTTAATGAAAAGAAAGGCTATGGGTGACATGATAGCAATGTTCCAATATCTAAGGGGCTGCCGCAAACAAGAGGGAGTCAACCGATTCTCCAAAGCACCAGAAGGCAGAACAAGAAACAATGGACGGAAGCTGATCAGGTAAGCCAGCTAGAATTAAGGAGAGATTTCCTGAAGTTACAACCATTAATCAGTGGAATATTTTGCCTCCAGAAGTTGTGGATGCTCCAACACTGGAAGTTTTTAAGAAGAGATTGGACAACCATTTGTCTGAAAATGATATAGGGTCTCCTGCCAGAGCAGGTGGTTGGACTAGAAGACCTCAAAAGTCCTTTCCAGCTCTGTTAAGTTTGTTAAGAGACAAGGTAAAGATAGCTATTTGACCACAACACTGCAAAACAAATTTGGCAAAAACTAAAGACAAACATTTTATTTTTTAAAAAATGGGGCTGCTTTGCTGCAAGGGGGAGCGGTCTGGGCAACTTACTAGTTTAAAATCCACTATGAATTCTTCATTGTACCAGAGTATGCCTGAGGATACTGTTTGCTTTGTGAGTAACTCCTGAGCAGTTACTCACAAAGCAAACAGTACTCACACTTTGATGCAGTCGTGTTTCTGCTTTATTTTGAGAACTCAGAAGTAATAGCAATAACAGCGGACAATCCATGAAAAGCCAGTGCTGAGAGCTAGCTTCTCTCAGCACTTTAAATATCTCTTCAGTTGTCCATCATTAGGTTATCCAGCATCCTCCTGGAGTGGTTAAAGCCGCACTCCTAATATACACCTGCCATTCTGCCTCTCTTATCACACCCCCACTTCGCTTTCCTTATCTCCGCCCCCCATTTCTGTAGCCCTACGCTACCCAAAAACACCTATTCCACGCTATCTCTTTCCTATGCTATCCTGTCACCTCTGTGCTTCCCTGTGCATTCCAATCCCCACATTCCTTGCAGCCACCTTCATTAGTCCAGCCTAGCTGTATGTGTGTGCCTGCCCTTCCATTTCATAGCAGCTCCAATGGATTTCATGCCAGATCGATGAGCACTGGAATGCCAGGTAATTGGTGCTTAGTCCCGGGCAACTGCTGCCTGCCATTAGCAACCCCTCGTGCCCCATCAATGTGTCAGGCTCCAAACAGGTTGGAAAACACCCGGAGCCTAACAGTGAGATCATATGTCAGAAGATTGAAGTTCAGCCAAAAGTGAAAATTGCAACAGGACAATGTCCTTATACTTTCCAGTAAATCCAGCAAGGAATAGCTGGAAAAAAAAATTAATGGATGGTTCTGGAATGGCCCAGTCAAAACCTGGATCTAAATCCCAACAGTGGGCTATGCCTACAACAAACCCCTCAAAAATCACACAACAAAAAAGTTCAGGGAAAAAAGTCCTCCCAGCCAATGTCAGAGACTGATAGACAGTTACAGAAAATGCCAACTTGAGATGGTTTCTGCCAAAGAGGGCAATATCAGGGATTAAAGCCAAGGTGAACTTACTTCTTCCACAGAAGAAAATGTTTGAATAAATGTTTTTTGTAATTTATTTTGTTCAGTTACAACTTTATACAATCATATGAAAATGTAAGTACATCCCATGTGGTTTTTTTCCTTCTTTAACATATATGGCATATTATATTTTTGTATTCAAATAGTATATTGAAATATACCCCTCACATCCCAGACATAATCTGTTTCAACTCCTTCCCTCAAAACAACGCTATAGACTGCATATCAGAACAACTGGACACAAGGACAGTTTTTCCCCGAAAGTCATCACTCTGCTAAACAAATAATTCCCTCAACACTGTTCAACTATTATAAAGTGTGCACTATTATTACTGTCAATCTTCTCATCATTCCTTATCACCCATCCCCTCCCACTTGTGATTGTAGGACTGTAACTTTGTCACTTGTATCCTTACGATTTATATTGACTGTATCCTAGTATGATTTGATTGCTTATTGTACCCTATGACTATTATTAAGTGTTGTACCTTATGATTCTTGAGTCTTAACAAATGTATCTTTTATTTTATGTACACTGAGAGCATTTGAACCAAGACAAATTCCTTGTGTATCCAATCACACTTGGCCAATAAAGAATTCTATGTTGGAGGAAAAATCATTAGGGCATATTTGTCAAGCACAAGAAACCAGAATGGGTAGAGTTAAAAGCTCTTAAAACTTTTTTTTCATGCTAATTATACACAAGAATTTGATCTAAAGTTTAAGCCAAACTGGAGCCAAATAAGGGTCAATGGAATTCAAGTCTTAGGTCTCTTGTGGGAACATAACAACTCCAAATCAATAATGCCTTTAATTCTGCCCTCAGGTTCCACTGGTTATCTCCTACATGTTGACTTTTTTTCACATAACTGCATTGTTTTGCTTAGTAGCATCATTTTTATCAATCTTATGTCCTTCAGATGCAACAGGAGTTGTAATCCAGTAGATTTGGAAGAATATCCTCAATTGTATAGCAACTGAAGAAAGCTTCTGAATCATATTGGCCGTTCCTAGTCTACATTATTGCTGATTACATATTTTTGGAATTGCCTATGAGCTACATAATTTGTAGAATTGGCTTTGTTTGTGAAGTACTTTTAAACATATTTCGGTCTAGCAACTCTCCTTCAGTTAATATCCGTAGTACTTGCTTTTAATAATTTAACCCTGAAATTTCAAAGGGTACTTAAATGAAATAACATTGTTACTATTCTTTGACTGGATATTTGGAGTGAACAGAAGGAAAGTGTTCATAAATCACATACTGGATACACAGAGCTATTTGAAACATGTATCACAAATGCCTCACCATTTATTAATGTTGAATATAATTGTACTATAGTATATTTGTATAAAAAGATACTGTATTACTCTAATTCTAGTATTCCTTGCTACCCACTTAAGCTTGATAAGAAATAATAGACAACCAACTGCAAGCTAGGAATTCTGAGAGGTATAATCTCCCAAGGAAGGATATGTATTAAAGTTGCCTACAACCCACAATCTCCTTGGCCTGTCCCTCAAGCAGAGAAGGGGGGGGGGTGAACCCCACAGTTTGAGGTCCTGAACTGGCACAGCTGTGTGCCCGTTTTGATGTGGCATGGCAATTCTTATTTGCTTATTAGAGGTTATTCTGTGAGTTAGTAAAGTCGTATTGGCACAACATTCTGCTTTCACAGATGTTCTAGTTAACAAAATGTAATTGCCTGAACAAATGTTTGTGACAAGCTAATAAAATGGAATTAGCAGTGAAGGTGATGCCATCAAAGCAGGTTTGTAGATTTGTTTAACCAAATGAATCCTGGAAAATTACTCACTCCGTTTTTTTTTTAAAAAGCCCTGCAAAATAAAAACAGCAACAATAAATAAAAGCTTTGGTTATATAACTTTTGGCTATCGAATGTAAATTTGACATAGATATTATGGCCAAAGCATCAGTAATAAGTTTTGTCTGCTGACCTGGACCCAGTTAAAAGTGCCCCAATCCTATGCTGTTTTTCATTTTGCTGTGTTCATTTCCCTGTGCAACAGGAGACAATGCTTTGGATTCAAAGGAGAAAAAAGTATTTTAGAGTGGAAGGGATGTGCACGTTGCAACTGTTTAGAACTCTTTAAAGCAGTCCCAATCTTTTCTTGCAATGACACCTCTGTGCTCTGGGAAAAGGCATACCTGGTTTACAGAGTTACAAATAGGTATATTCCAATTACCTTTTTGCCTTAGAAGCCAAATCTCTACTTAGATATATTATCAACTAATTGCATGCATATTCATTTTATCTTCAAGGCAGTTTCTCCTTCATCATTACATTTTCACAAAAGCCCCATGAAAAAGGCTGAAAAAATATATATAAATGATTGTTAATCCAAGGCCACCCAGTCTGCATTCCACATTAGGTATGGAGATTATAAGGTAGTAACTAACCACTATATTATACCAGTTCTTTGAGAATAAATGTTGCGTTGTCTGATAGGAGAATTATATTCTGTTTTATGTGAGACTTGCTAGTTGATAGATTTTAAGACCTCTCCATTTTTATTTCAAAAATAGTTTGATCTTACATTCACTATTGTAAAAATTAACTGTGTTTGTTTATCATGCTGACTAGGAATATCAGGTAGCATAAATCTAGTCTAGTCCAGACTAGGTTGGTAAAATTTCTTTGTGCCATAAACTTGAAATAGCCATTCCTTTATCTGAGGTTGTATCTGAGATGTTTGGAGCAAGAAAATGTGTTGACTTCAACAAATCATGATTTTCTGTAGAATAAAGCTCTGTCCCTCAAAAGTGTGTTTTGTACACATGGTTCCAGAAAAACATTGGAAGGTATACACCAAAGAAGTCAAGATGTGTACTGTGCCACCCTACTCTTTTATTTAACCAATAGAAACATTGGAGGCTAGGGGGACATGAAGCCAAATGCATGATATCATAATGATAAGTTAGCTCTTGAGAGCCACAGCATTAGGATTTGATTTCTAGTGTAATTTTGCTATAGTTCTGTTGGAACAAGAACAAAATTAGTTATTCAGTTAGAAGTACATAGTTATAGCAAGTGCTCCTTGGTATTCCTAAGGCTGATCAATCCATTTGTACTAATCTAGGATATAGTAATAGGGCAAATGTTAATTGCCATTCTGTTCTAAATAGAACTCTTTTTAGACCCAATCCAGGTCTCTAGAATCTTAAATCATAGAAGAATTGAGCATAGAGCAAGAGCAAAATATCCAACTTGTCATCCTTTCTCCCACCTCACCTAGACTTTCTTTAAAAGCTATGAGGCTGTAATGATTGATTCACACTACATATTCCCAAACATTTTATCTGCAAACTTGTACCTCTTTCCCAATCTCCAGGAGCTGTTCATGGCTCCCATGGACACGACCCTTATTACCTTCTCCCATTGATTTGTTGGTATTTCAGTGTTGCTACAGGTGTTTCATAAGGTTTTCCTGGTAGGCTCCATAATTATGATGTTATTTGTCTTGCTGCTCTGATAGAATTGAAATCATACTTTAATGCAGCGAGGTATTAAATTTGATATATCCGTCTGTTCCCCCCCTTTCCCCCCCCCAATATCTCTGGTAAAATAATATTAATCTATCTTGGGTTTATTTTAAATTGGTCCAGGAGGCCAATTATCCATCCTTGAACTTGTTCTTCATAAGATGTATTCCCTAAATATATCCAGCATCCAAATTTCATTTGTGTACTGTTCCCAACATCTTCAGTAATTGTCAAAATAGATAATTCACATAATAATACACACTGACAATGCCACAAGATGGAATATTTTACCATAAGTAGTAGACATGTAAAAAATAAACCTTCAAAAGTACTGGAAAGAAATAAACAACATTATTCAGAGAACTTTAGAAATAAATTTTTAAATGAAGCTAAAATAATTTTTACTTATGACAACCCCAAAACACAAATGAACAAAAATAGTATAATTTATTAAACTACATGTTATGATGCCATGAATGAGTTCCACACAACATTGGAAGAAAGATATGTTTCTGAGCATATCAAGACAGAGAACTTAGGCTTGGAGAGTATTCAGTAATGGCTAAATTGGCAGCATATATTCACAACAAAAGTTTAACCAAATTTAAGCAAAATATGCCTATGTAATATATATTACATAGCAAGGCAAATATAAGTATCTAGAATATGGCTTTTAAGAAAAAAAGAACTAACTAAAGAACTGAAATTAAAGACAATAGGAATTCAAATGTCTATAAATATTGTATATTAATTGGAGTACATACCTTCCATCCATCCATCCATCCAATTTCTAACAAAATAAATACTATATGTTAGGGATAACATTGTTTACCCTAACTGGTTTAGGTAAAATAATAACTATGAATCATAGTTTTATATGTTAAAGTGTCTGCAACTTTAACTGTGGGATAGTAATTAAGGGAGTGGTTGTGAAAGCACTTTAAAAGAAGCAAGATTACAGCTTGCTCTCACCCTGGCTTTGATGATCCCTGATTACTGCTTGGAATCAAGACTGCATTGCTCGAACGGGAGAGAGAACAAAGGACTAATTTGTAAGTGAACTGACATAGGATATTCTACATGGACTTTGCTAACTGAATATCCCTGAATGGACTGACTAAATGATACATGACTATTGGACTGTTATTTTGATTATGCTATGAACTTATAATGGAATAAACTATATTCTTGATAGCACAAGCGTATCTGTTATTTTTACTGTATGTTAATAAACATACAAGCTTAGCTCACTCATTTATCTGTGTGCCTATCTGACTAACGCTGCACATTCTGTTTAGCTTGTCTCCCTAACCCTGGTTGGGGAACCCAGGCTTAACACTATACACTAACTAAATTTTAGTAACTCCTTTGCCCACTTATGAATATATTTCTGTACCACTTATTTTTCTTTTTTTTCCTTTTGCTTGTTTTGTCTTTTATCATTTAAAAATGATAAATGAAAGAAAGAGGGAAGCATAGATAATCATACCCTCCTAAAAGTTGCATTTATGCATTGCAACAAGATCAATTCAGTAATGCTGGACAAGTTATCTAGGGAATAATTTCTTTGGTATTACTGATCCTGCTTGTTTCTTTTTTTCAAACACAAACTGCAAAGTATTTCTTTATAGGACAAATTAATTGGTAGAAATTTAAATGTAATATTAATTGGTTGCCTATTTTTAGGACTATTTGAAAGAGATGTCTTTAAATTTGACCATAAATCAAATTTTGGGTGGGGGAAAATCTAACACTGAAAATAAAATAATTTCTATTGTACTTTCTTTTGTGATAAATACTGGCCATAATCTGACTTTCCTTAAACTGGCCCCAGATGTATAGGACTAAATCTTCCAGAATTTCCAATCGAACACATTTCCAACATATCTGAAGATCATATCAGATTGGAGAGCTTAATATAGTTATTTAGAAAGTCTGATTTTCACTATCTATATCAGTGTTAATAATTGTCGTGAAAGTTGACAGAAATCCTATACTATCCTAAAGCAACACAAAGTAAGAAATGAATTGTAATGTTTATTAATTTAATTTAAACCCAGCTGATTCTCTGTAATAGTTTTGCCCTGATATGATTTTTTTAAAAAAAGAGCTAGATACCTGAGGATCTTCTTAAAGAGAGAGAGAAAGTTCTGTCCATGTTAAGGTGAAAAGTCCCCACTCCTTCCAGCTAATAACATCCTTCTTCTCAGCAAAACTCAAATGAGAAGTATTAGCATTCAAATCCAAATGGAAACCATGGTCTCTGAGATACAAATTCCTTCTCTAGTAAATGGCTGCTGAATGCTGACATAAGCACAGCAAGCCTAATGGAGAGGGTACAAAATGATGCAGCAAATGTCTCTTGTACAAGCTTAAATTTAATGGGTGATTTACCACCAAATTCTCTTGTTTTGGGTTGTTTCAATTCTAAAGAGGGAACTGGGTAACCCAGCTCTTCCTTGGCCTTCCCGCATAGAGTTATCTGATTCCAACTTTTTCTAGTAAGGTAGCTGTACTGGATCCCAGTCTCAGAAATGAGAGCTTATTATCTAAGCTATTACCACACATATTCCATTAAACTAAATCTCATATTCATAAATTCAGGTCAGAACACAAAAGCAAGCTCACTTTGAAATAGTGTCCAAAGGGATAAATGAATGGGAAAGTCTAGAAGTAAACAAAAATCAAATATTGGGATGTTTTTGTAGCCAGGAATCAAGACTGGTCCACATTTGTCATGCCCGTGTTGCTCCCTAAATGGATGGTCTTGATTAAACCTGGATTCCCTCAGCTGCTTTCTCCAGTGTAACACTTCAAGTTTTAGCTCTCTTTGGTATAACCAAGCACCTTCATACACCTTTTTGTCTTTAGATGGTCTTAGCATTCTGCTAAATCGAAAGCACAGGAAATGGGGTCAGTTGCTGGTTCAGCATCATTGTTGAAGCCTGGAATTATATTGGGATACAATGCTGTGGTTATCTTTCTTGACTGAGAAGGATTCTTAGTCTGGACCATGACATTCTCTAAGGCAGAGGTCTCCAAACATGGTAACTTTAAGACTTGTCAATTATGCTGGTTGATGAATTCTGGGAGTTGAAGTCCACAAGTCTTAAAGTTGCCATTTTTGAGGCCCCCTGCTTTAAAGAAAAGACATCTTGCCCATGTGAGAGGAGGATAAACTAAAGGCTAGGTCCCACTGGCCGACGGATGCAAAACATATGCATAAAGGACACAGCGGACAAGCAAAATTTCGGGGGTGGCTCCATCCATTGTCATCCGCTCCAAAAAGTAGTGAAAATTTGCAGAAACAGAATGGAAAAGAACGGACGTGGGTAGTATGTAGCGGGGATGTTAAACGGATGTTCATAGGAAGCCTAGCGGATGAAAGTGGATGGAAGTGGATGACACTTCCGAAGGGGTTCCGGGGGAGAATTTCGAAGCGGACGCATAGCGGATGAAGCAGATGCATCACGTACACCTAAAGGAAAGAAAGGGGATGCCGCGCAGATGTATATCAGATGCAAACGCATCCTTTCTATTTCCGTGCTACTAACGATGTATAGACGTTCCATGTACCCTTTCTTTCCTCCCTCTTTCCATTTTCAGCTGCAGCGGATGTGAGTTGCGAGGATGTCCAGAGGATGCAGAGAGGATACAGCGGATGTTTAATGGATGATAAATGGACATAGAACGTTTGTTGCTCGTATGTTGCAGATTTACATCATACACGGTGGAAAGTTCATCCGTTCACAAAGTTTTGTACTGCTCAAAACTTCTTGCGCAGATGAAATCGCAGTGGACGGATGCTCAATGGATAGAGCGTATGAAACACGTATGCAATGAGTACACAATGGATGCATAGCGTTTTCCAATGGATGGCATGCTTTTTTTAACGTTTTACATCCTCTTTGCATCCGTAAGTGCAGTGGGACAGGGTCTTAATTTCTTGTCCTTGTTAGTAATTTGAATGCTTGGAGTTAGCTGGGCCCAGTTTAGATGCCAATTGCTGCAAAGGACTAGGAGATTGTCACCTGTGGTTGTCACTAGCCATCTCTTCCTTTATTCCATTTCTCTCCCTCTCCTTCCCTCTGTGTGTGTGTGTTTGTTTTAAAAATTCTGCTAGCGTCACTGTCTTTTTCATCCACACGTACAGGTAAGTCCTCGACTGAAAACCACAATTGAGCCCAAAATTTCTGTGGCTAAGCAAGACTGTTGTTAAGTAAATTTTCCTCTATTTTACAACCTGGCCACAGTTGTTTTGTGAATCACTGCAATTGTTTAGTTAGTAACGTGGTTAAGTGAACCTTGCTTCCTCATTGACTTGTTTGCTTGTCAGAAGGTTGCAAAAGATGATCACATGATTCCAAGACACTGCAACCTTCATAAATATGAATCAGTCGCCAAGAATCCAAGGATGGGATTCTACTGGTTCGGCCCGATTCGGCCTAACTGGTAGCTCCAATGATCATCTGTTGGGCCCACCCACCCATCCTGGCTCTATTCTGACCTTTATTTCCTGGTTTTCAAGCTTAACTGCTTTGTGTGGCACAGATGATTACCACGCGTCAGCTGTTTAGCACACAGGAAGATTTCAGGATTGCATGAGTAGGTCAGTAGCAAATCCTCTGCGCGTGCAAAGTGTGCGCTTACCAAACCAGTCGTTATACCGATTGAATCTCATCCCTGCAAGCATCCAAATTTGGATCCCATGACCATGGGGATGCTGCAACAGCCATAAGTGTGAAAAATGGTCATAAGCCATTTTTCTTCAGTACCGTTGATGAAATCACTGATGAATTGTTGTAACTCAAAGACTTTCTGTACTGTAGCTGACTTCATCTGACCACTGTTTATCTAGTTCATGGGTATCAAACTCGTGGCGTCATGTTGTTGTCACATATGTTGTATCTCAGTTTTTTTCCCCTTCACAGCTGGTGTGGCTGCATGTGATGCATCTGACCCGTGGGCTGCCAGTTGGACATCCCTGATCTAGTTTATCAGATCACTTTTTCTTTCTATGGTTGGTTCACTATTTTAATCCCTATTTTGATTTGGCCTAATGTGATTTAGGTAATCCCTTTATTTCTCTTACCTCTCCAACTGCCACCTTTGTTATCCTGTTCCTCAGAATGCACCTGTTCTGCCTGATGAAAGAATAAACAGCCAACAGATGGTTTAGAATCTGTTTCCATTCAGAATGGCATTCTGAATTATACTAAACGACTCTTGCTGATCTAAACTGGACCTGGGGAATCCGAATAGAAGTGTTTTGTTCCTATCGAATACGCCACGACTTGTTTTCTTGGCAGCTGTGGCTGCAATTGGATGAAATTAACTGAAGTTAATGAAGTTGCACATCATTTCTGTAACTTAATTTGCCCCTAATTTTCCTGCGTCATGTTAGGAGAATAAGCAAGTCCATGCTGTAATTGCTTTTGTCACTTCTGGTTGATAGGCAGTGGATGAAGGAATTTTAACATCATCCTCTTTACATCATAACCAAAGATCTTTAGGATGATATTAAAATTCATGGCTTTCACTTTGCTCCCTCATCACACACTCCTCCCCTTCTGCTGTATAACTGCCCATGAGGGGACGGGTTTTTTTTTTTACCATTTTATTTCACAAACACAAGTCTGGCAGCAGACAAATGTGATCAACAATAAATAAAAAACTAATAAAAATCTCAGACTAGTACCAAACTAACATGCATTAAAAACATCCATGGTGAAAAAGTAATTTTAAAATTGATGAAATCTGATATATTAAGAAACTAATCAGTAGACAAAAAAAAAATAGAGTCATTTTGATTTCTTATAGGAAAGCTTAGTCTTTTTTTCTCTCTCTCAGAAAACTTGGGGGGGGGGGGCTAATTAAACTTCTGGCAGAAAACAGTTCCACAAAACAGAAACCATTTGGGAAAAATGACAACATCTGTGGGCCTCCTTTCCCTTGCCTTCCAAGGGGTGGATGCCACAAGCAGCTCCTTTGGGCAGCTCATTAGTGATTGAAGAAGGCAGTTCAAGAATCACCCCCCAAATGGAGATTTTTTTTAAGGTGACTGCAGATAGAAGCATGAAGGAGATTTGATTGGGTTAGTGACTGAATTAAGTGTGTTGTTGGAATAGTTCCTATAAATATGTATTCACGCGAAATTTACATCTCATCTGAAACATACCACACCCATTCCAACTGATCCTTTGGATGCAATTTTCCTTCAAAACTTAATTTTTTTCTCCATCGGATTCCTTCTCTCCCCCTCCCCCATCCACAATTAATTAACTCAATTGTTGCTTCTGTATGTGTAAAAATTGTAGCATAATCTACCTTATTTCTGGAAGTTTAACTAGATGAAGTCTAGTTCAATGAAGAAGAAGCAATCCAGAGTGTTTTCAGTGAATACTATATGGAAAAAAATGGTTAGAAATTTGACATGGTCAGACCTAGTGAAAAGGTTGACTTGAAATTGACTAAAACATGGCAGAGCAGGAGAGAGGGACGGAGGGAGGGAGGAAGATGTGTTCCTATCTCTGCTCAAGGGATTGGTCAGCCAAAGGATGGATGGATTTATTTATTTATATTCTGCCTTTATTATTTTTAAAAATAACTCAAGATGGAGAATATAACACATTTTCTTTTCTCCTATATTTTTCCAACAGCAAACCTGTGAGGTCAGATTGGGCTGAGAGAGAGTGTCTGGTCCAAAATCAACCAGTTGGGGTTGTTTTTTGTTTTTCTGTGCTTCAGGCAGGACTAGGGTCTTCTGGTTTCTTCACCAACAGCTTAACCACTACTAGAAAGAACTAGAAAAAAAATGAGCATCAAAGAAACAATGGCTTTGACTTCTTCATGTTTGCAAAAAGAAAATTGGGCTTAAAGCATTATAGCATCTCTTGTTCTCTCACAACCACAGAGTCTGTGACTAGCATCTGATGAGAGAAAGTACATAATAGTGACATTTGTATGATGATGTCATCACAAGCGTATCCGTTGTCTCTGTGTTGATATCCTCACAGTTAACTGCAGCTGCTGTTGATTATACAGCTTTCATCTATGGCTCTCCTATACCTACCTATCAAAGTCCAGTTGCATCTTGGGAAATTAACTGCTGTCATAAACCCTCCCACACAGCAGAGGCTTCAACCTAGATCATGCCTGCAATAGTTTCCTCTGTTTCTTAACTGCTAAGCATAGGCTCAATATTAATGGCCACAATTCCAATTTTGTAGCCTTAGCAATTTACAATTCTCTGGAAGAAGGGAGAGTGCCTTTATTATATATAAAGCAGAAGAAAATGCTTTCTGGCTCAAGGAGCCAGCAACTAAATGACCTGAATAAGTAGCAAAAAAGCAATCTATCAGGATATTCTCTGTTAGACTGCTGTGAGAGTCTAGTGTGGGTAATCCTCATCTCATCACGTGACTGAACCTGCCAAATCATTGATCTTGCCATGATTGCTATGGATATCCCAGCTGTCTGCTCATTGAGACAGTCATGTTCTGAGTAGGCTCTCTCAGAAAGAAAGCTAACAAATTCAGAAAAAACTCAAAATTGCAGTAAAAAATAAGTGTGATCATCTTGGAGCAAACAGCTGATTGGCACGAAGATCACAACAACTCCCAGGGACCCAGGACCACCAAGAAGACGCCACAACTTTCCCCCCCAAGGTGATTCTAGGGCCAATGATCAATCCTGGCGCTAAGGACACCAGCAGATCAAGATTACAGACGAAGTCATTGTGGGGAGCAAGTGGAGCAGTGATAAGGGTTACATTGCCCTAATCAGCTAATTCCCCTCTTTCACGCTGCCTGAAGCTTCCGCTGCACAGCTGATTGAGTGTATTGCAGGTGGGAGAGATCAATCCCCTGCTTGATTTGAAGCCTCTGGACTTTCTAGTCTATATGGTCTGGGCACAAGTGACTCCTTAACAGTAACTCCCAATCAAAGGAATGGAAGGGGAAGCAGGCAGAGAAGAGCCCCTATCCCCTGTTATGGCACAAGCTTCTTCAAGGCACAGCAGAAGATCCAGAAGGCATTCCTCAGCCCAAAGGGCAGCAGCTAAGATTAAGGCCAAAGCTATGGCTACAAAGAAAAAATCCAAGGCTGAGGAACAAGTGGAAAAGTGAAAACATAAGGCCCTTAAAAGTTAGTTTGCTAAGGGCCGGGAGCAAAGGGAGGAAAGGGGCCAACTGTTGTTGGAGCAGATTTGGAAACTTCTTAATATTCAAATCCCACAGTCCTGGGCACCAGAGGGAGCTGCTGAGTTCAATCCTGTTTTTCCTCAAGATTTTTAAGGCCCTGTCCCACTGCACTTACAGATGCAAAGAGGATGTAAAACGTTAAAAAAAGCTTGCCATCCGTTGGAAAATGCTATGCATCCATTGTGTACTCATTGCATACGTGTTTCATACGCTCTATCCGTCGAGCATCCATCCACTGCAATTTCATCTGTGCAAGAAGTTTTGAGCTGCACAAAACTTTGTGAACGGATGAACTTTCCGCCGTGTATGATGTAAATCCACGACATATGAGCAACAAACGTTCTATGTCTGTTTATCATCCGTTAAACATCCGCTGTATACTCTCTGCATCCTCTGGGCATCCTCGCAACTCACATCCGCTGCAGCTGAAAACGGAAAGAGGGAGGAAAGGGTACATGGAACGTCTATACATCGTTAGTAGCACGGAAATGGAAAGGATGCATTTGCATCCGATATACATCCACGCGGCATCCCCTTTCCTTTAGGCGTATGTGATGCATCTGCTTCATCCGCTATGCGTCCGCTTCTAAATTCTCCCCTGGAACCCCTTCGGAGGTGTCATCCGCTTCCATCCGCTTTCATCTGCTAGGCTTCCTATGAACATCGGTTTAACATCCCCACTACATACTACCCACATCTGTTCTTTTCCATTCTTTTCTGTTCTTTTTATGCAAATTTTCACTTTTTGGAGTGGATGACAATGAATGGAGCCACCCCTGAAATTTTGCTCGTCCGCTGTGTCCTTTATGCATACGTTTTGCATCCGTCAGCCAGTGGGACCGGGCCTTAAGCAGAAAAGGACCCAGCAACAGGCCTATTACTTGGGTTTGCTCCTGTCCTCCCTCAATTTAGTCAGCCTTTTAGTCAACCTCTTAGCTGACCCTTGCCTATGGCTCAATCCACTTTTACTCCCTCAGCTGCAGGACTTTGCCCAGGGAGTCCTTCAGGGACTGACTTGTCAGATTCTGTGAGAGAGGTGGTGTCTTCAGCCATCAGGTAGGGTATTGCAGAAGGGATCCACCATCTGCTCAGCCCTTCTGGGATTGTCCCTGGGTTGTGGAAGGACCATCCCAGCCAGATTCCACCTGGTACTCAATCCACCAGTACTAGGCCTGAATTTTCCAGTATGGCCAGACAGCCCCCTACCCTAACCCACAGTGAGTGGATGGGACATCAGGAGGCTGCTTCAAGGGAAAATACGGAACACAGTCAATCCTCTGCATTGAGGAAGGTGAGGTGAGGGGCTCTGACTTCTCAGAAGATGAAGATGTTTCATTTGAAATCCCTGTCCTTTCAGGTTTATTTGACCACTCCCTTTTCAAATCCTTGTGACACAAAGGCCAGTTAGCCCCAGATGAGACCTCAGTAGAGCCAAGTCCTCAAGGACAACCCCAAGGGGATTCCTTATTCTCCCAGCCCACTGTCCAGGCAGAAGTCTTACCATCACCTAGACTATTTATGGATGTAGTGCTGAAGCAATGTGCTTCTCCAGGCACTGGCCTTAACCCATCCTCCTCAGAGAAAAAATTCTATAATGTGGGTCCAAATTTGGCCAAGGCTTTGCAGCTTCCCTCAGTGGATCTACCAGTGGCTAGTTCCGCATCTTCCTCAGGGACCCCCTTGGAACCAGAAGATGCGTTGAAGGGGGAGCACAAATGTTCAGAAAACATCCTGCAGAGGTCCCACCAGGCTTCAGCCTGAGTGGTCTGTGCCTCTACAGCAGCATCTTTTTTCACGTGGGCATTGCTTCACTGGTTAAAACAATTGCAGGAGCGAGGGCCAGCATCTGACATCAGGAGGCATCAGGATCTGAGCAAAATTATAGCCTCCACGGAGTTCACCGCTGATGCTACTCTTGATTCAGCGAAGTTTACCTCCAAGGCCATGGCTACCTCTGTCACTGTGCGGAGGCTTTTATGGCTTCACAACTGCAGATAGATGCCTGGAGGAAATGGAAGGTGGCTTCAGCCCCTTTAAAAGGGGACAAACTATTTGGAGATGCATTGGAACCCTTTTTAGTAGAGACTCAAGACAAATGAAAGATGCTTCCTTCAATGTTCAAGAGATCTGAAACAAGACCAGCACCGTAATACTGGCCATCATCCTTCAGGCAAGACCCAAGTTTCAGATTCGTACAATCACAGAGCCCTTCCCAGCTCGGCCAGACCAACATTAGGAACAGTCAGGTAGACAATTTTCTCCCTCACAGGGCAGGCGGCCCTTTCAAGGAGGAGGAAGTCGTTCAGTCCGGCGTCCCAAGTAACTGCATTTCTGACTCCCCCATTGGTGGCCATTTGTCCCTCTTTGTCTCTCGATGGGAGAACACAACATCTGATGCCTGGGTTCTGCAGACTGACTGGTCGGGACTATGCCACACTAGACCCACACTAGACTCTTGCAGCAGTCTAATGGAGAAGGGACATTGGTATAATTACCTGTGAACATCTGTTCTCATTGAATTGTAAGAGAGTCTAGGCCCACCCTAAGGAGGTCTGGTGGGGGAGAGAAGGATGTTTTAATATTTTTCAAAACACAAAAACATCTGTCAAGAATCCTTTGCCAAAAACCGGAGTATGCATAGCAACGGTGGCAAGATCAATGATTTGGCAGCCTCAGTCACGTGATGAGATGAGGATTACCCACATTAGATTCTCTCGCAGTCCAGTGAGAAAGGACATTCACAGGTAATTATACCAATGTCCCATATGTCCCACAACTTTACAGAATAAAAATCAAAGGACAAATGGCACAGCTCACTTGTAAAATTCTGAAAGCATTGCATTTATGATTTGGTCCCATCAAGATGAAATATGTTTTCAAATTAAGTTATTGAAAAAGTGAATTTCAAAATTTCACAGAGATTAAAATATGGTTAGCATCCTGCTTTATCATTTAAATTGATTTTGAAAGAATCATGGAATCCTAAAATGTAAAGACCGGATTGGACCTTCTGGTTATTCCAACACCCAGCTCACTGTAGAAATCCATAAAATCAGTGTATGCTAGCTGGGGAATTCTGGGAGTTGAAGTCCATATATCTTAAAGTTGCCAAGGTTGAGAAATATTGTATTGGATACTTAAAACACCTCCAGTGAAGAATGGCTACCTTTTTTTTTTTTATCCATCCTTATAGCTCTTGGCATTATCATTTTTTTCCAACCCAAATCTGCATTCTTATAATTTAAGTCCATTTTTACTATTTCCAAAACAACTTGAACAAGTCTACTCCATTTTCTGCAATGCAACCTTCCAGTTGCCTGAAGATTAGAGTCATTTTTCATCACCTTTAACAATTCCTTCCAAGTTTTTCCCTTCAGGATCTTTATCATCTTGGTTGCTCTTCTTTGGACATGTTCCAGTTTATCTGTCTCTTTCCTAAAATGTGGTGCTCAGATCTGAGTGCAATATTTAAAAAACAGTGACTTCTCTTGATCTTCCAGTGTACTTCTGTATCCTAGGACTGTTTGTTCTTTTTGCAGTAACATCACACTGTTAGGTCATACTCAGAATTTTTTTTCCACATATATAGCTGACACTTATGGTCCCCCAACAAATCTTAATTCTGTTGAAATTCATCATTTTGCTTTCTACTGTTGTTTCAACTTATCAAAATCCCTCTGAATTTTAACAGTGTCCCCTAAGATCAGGGGTGTCAAACTCACAAGTCACAGTGTCGTCACATGAGGTATTGCAACTTTTTCCCCCTTCACTAAACTGGGTGTGGGTGTGGCCAGTGCATGATGCATCTGGCTCACAGGCCGCAAGTTTGACAGCCTTGCCTAAGATGCTTGTACATCTTCCTGTTGTTATATTGACTTCAATTACAACCATTCATTTAGTGATTGTTCAAAGTTACCACCGCACTAAAAAAATGATTTATGATTGTTTTTCACACTTCTGACTGTTGCAGCATTCCCATGGACATGCGAGCAAGATTTGGATGCCAGGCAACTGGCGTATATTTATGACAGTTGCAGTCTCCCTGTGTCATGTGGTCATCTTTAGTGACCTTCTGACAAGCAAAGTCAATGGGGAAGCCAGATTCACTTAACAACCATATTACTAACTTAACAGATGCAATGATTCACTTAACCACTGTGGAGAGAAAAGTCATAAAATGGGGCAAAACTCACTTGATTGTTTTGCTTAGCAACAGAAATTTAGAGCTCAATTGTGATCATAATTCAAGAGCTATTTGTAGTAATTTCTTAATGAGAAATATGACCAGAATACAGGGAAACGCTGTATATGGCAGTGGTTTCTGCTGTCCCCTAACCTGACCCTGCTAGTTTTTGTAGAATTTAACCCAGAACTGGTTTTTAGAATTAAATATGTCATTAAGCACCTGCCTGCTAACATAACACAGGATAATGAAGAGGAAGATTCCTATATATGTACTTATAATTGAAATGGGCAAGCATAACGTGAGACTGTGCTGCCACCAGTTTATAATTAAAATGTAGTACTTGGATGTGACTGCATTGTAAGCTTCAATTAGCCAGCATGATCCTGCTTCCGGCTTCCCTTCCCCCTGAAAAGCAACGATAACAAGCTCACATTCATGATCAGAATGGGTTTCCTCCTCTCCCCCAACTTTGCTACTTTGCCATCCTGGAGCTGTATACTGAAACATGATTGCATTTGAGTCTTTTCACCAAAGTCTTTTTTTTCTTTTTGCTTCAGCAACTTGGCATTCAGTACAAAGAGTTCTCTGATTTTTAGTTAATGTTCCCCTCTCTGACATAAACATGATTTCTGTTTTAGTATACAGGCATATTTATTTGGTGTGTCCAGGTGCATGGGCTCCCCAAACATTGAACAGATCAGTAATTGCACTTACAGCCTAATAACCAGGTTTTCTTGCCAAATTGCATTGTTAAGCAACAGAGACCTATAAAATGAAGAATACTACTGTTGGAATACAGGGATGTGGTTTGTAAAAGTCCTTGCTTACCACAATTTTATAAAGAAGGAATATTAATCCATGGTTGAAATCCCATTTTCTTCTTTTTCTAGCCTTTGAACAAAAATTCACGGAGCTCTTTAGTCAAGGATATCTGACAAGATGGTATCCAAAAGTGCAGGTATCATGGCAAGCAGCTTTATTGGCATCCATCAAATTATCTGTCATTCAAAAAACTTTTTAAAAAACTCTTGTAATTTGAAAAAAAGGAGGGAGAAAAGATTAGTAAGAAAGCAAACTATCAACCTTCAGGGTAATTTTTATTTTCAGATATGTCTCCAGGTCTCAAACAAAGCCCACAAGCTTCATTAAAGGAAGGCTTCAACCCCCAAGCTTTGCAAGCAGCTCAGATCTTCAAGTATATTAATAACTGTTACTTAAATAAATACAATGGATCAAATCTAATCAAATCTGGTTGGAAATCTAACCTTTATTTTTTGCTTCCCAGAGAAATACCCTTGCCCCAAGACCCCTGCAAATACTTTGACCGATTCTGCTTTAAGCGTGTGAGTGAAAGTTAGAAAAAGCAGCACCCTTTTCCTAAATGCACTGGATAAACCATGAATTATAACACATTGTCAAAATCATACTCTAACTACATCAATTACACTTTATTACAGTAATAGAATCAATGTAAATTACTAAAAAAAGCAACTGATAAATGACTTCAGTGGCCAGGTTGGTGACTGGAGCTGACTAGTTTAATGCATCACTGTACAAACTGGCATGACTACCTCCTGGATACCTTAGAGCAGGTGTGGGGAACGATTTCCCTTTTATGATTTGTGGACTTCAACTCCCAGAATTGGCTGGCTCAGGAATTCTGGGAGTTGAAGTCCAGAAGTCATAAAGGGGCCATCATTCCCCATCTCTCTAGAGGTTCATTTCAACATAAAAGCCATAAAACCTTTTACTAGTGAGGTTCTTTGTTAAAAAAAAAACAGTAAATGTTTCTTGGAGCAGGGTCTTTTCAATTATGGCCTCAGCATGAAGGAGTTCCCATCCCAATGAAACATGTCAGGCTAAGATTTTGACCAGTTTATTGAAAAGGCTAAATTCTGCCCATTGAAAAAAAATGTTTGGGCAATTCTGGCCTTGCCTGTTAACTTTGGCTCTGCCGTTGGTAAATTGTTCAGATTTTTGCTTACTTGGATTCTATTTTTATTACTGTACTGTTGTTATATTATAGGGTTCTTATTGGGAGGGGGGGAGGTTTATTTTTTTAAATGGACTCCGAGTTTCCTTTTAATAAGGAAAAACAAATATTTGGAGGGATTAGTCACAGCCTGCTTGTTGTCACACAACAAATTAAGGCTTGAATTCCCAACTCTGTTTCACCACATGTTCAGGGGAACAATGATACCTGGTTCCTGCTAGCAGGAGAAAGGGCAACAAGACATCCACTAAGGGGTGTCAAACTCAAGCCCGTGGGCTGAATTTGGCCTGCAGGGTGCTTAGATCTGGCCCACAGGTCTGCTCTGGAAATAGTGAAGAACCGGCCTGCAGTGCCTCTCTGCCAGCGAAAGCGGAGCTTGGGAGGGAGCACTGTTTTCACTGGCAGAGGGTTGCAGAAGGCTGCCACATCCAAAAACGGAGCCCACAAGGGCCCCTTTTTGCTGGCAGAGTGCTCGGGCCACTACAGATGCTCCCATCATGAATGATGTTGAACTGGCCATGCCCACCTTGGTGAGGCCCCTGGCCCCCCGACGTCAAATAAAACTGTGATGCGGCCCTCAATGAAATCGAGTTTGACACCCCTGCACTAACTGCTACTGTTCATGTAATCCCCGTTAGGAGAATGAGTGCACTCAGGGAAATGTAGTGAAAGTGATGTTGAATAACACACAACCATAATACAGATTCACTGAATAGTAAAATATAGGTTTTACTTCCAGTAAACAGGTAAACAAAATCCAACAAACAATCCAAATCATGCACGGTTAAAGCAGTTAATATCAATCCAGGGATAATCCTAAAATGAAGTCAAGTATCATAAATAGATTTCAGTAAACGGAGTTTGCTAACAGTTGCAAGACTCACAGCAATCCAAGTAGAACGAAGATCAGGCAACACGGCAAAACAGGAAATGTAAGAAGAGAGCAAACCAGGTTTCTGGCTCCATCTTATGGCCGTTGGAGGAACCTCAGCCAGTCACAATTACAGCATTCTCTTCAAGATACAACAGTATTAAATGACTATCCTGGTTTATATATTGCCAATCCAACTGTTAGGTGACTATCATTCCTAACAGCTACCTCATACTAAATTGTATGGGGAGATCAGTGCTGCCCAGTAATATTTCTGAGATGTGTTAAAGATGGGCTGAAGAGGTAGCACAATTTATGTCAGTGTTCTGTCTTCCCAACTTACGGCTGAGAAGGAAGCATATTAGAATGGCTGTGATGAAAAGTTCTTAAACCTAGAATGTGACTTGTGTTCTCATTTTTAGTTCACAGTGTGATGAATGGGCTAGCACAATGAAAATGCTAGATTTCATTTATGTTCTATTTGCAAAGGAGAAAAGAATGATCTCTACAGCACATGCCAAGCAGCAACCCAGCTCTCTTGATTTCATTTAATAACTAACCATGGAGAAAATTACACTTTACTGAAAAGGCCAAATTCATCCTTGGTTTAACCCAACTGTTGCTGGTGAAATTATACAGAAATCAGCCCAAAGCTCTTTCTGTGAATATACCAAGCATGTTGCCTTAAAAAACAACTGAAAAAAAGCTGTCTTAAAAAGCATGCTAATTTCATAGCAAGGTGCTTATTTTATATGTGCACACTCAGTCTGCAAGACTGCTAGAATTGTGTTAGGTAATTATTAAATATTTGGATAGCATGAGGTTGACATTAGGTTACCATATTGCTTTTAATCATATTTTTATTGCTAAAATTGACTTATATTTTACATCACTACATTGTCATTTATACACACATTATCTTCTGTATGATGAAGATGGTCAAAATAATGCTCAGGCCAGGGCTTTATAGACATATAATTCATGAAATGGTGCTGCTGTTGCTTGGGAGGAAATTGCTCAAAAGCACACTGTGTCTTTTTGCACACACAGGATTAAAGGACTTCCAGTCTCCCTTACAGTGCCATCTCAGGGCATCCCAAAAACCTGTGCTCTTAATTAACATGGTCTGTATTTTCATGGAAATGTTGGATATAGTTATTTGAAAGAGAAAGTGGTGTTTGAAGATTTTAACTTGTAGAAAAAGTTATAAAAAATGGAGGGTGTTGTTTCAGGTCAAATTAAAATAATAGTGTTTATTTAGTAGATGTCCTGATTTGAAAAGAGCACCAAAATTATAGCATTCTTGTAATAAAAACATCATCATTTACTGAAATAGAGCACTGGAGGACTTTATATTTCCTTAGACTAATATCCAGATCTGTTTAAAAAAAAAAAAGGCAGGGGTATTTTTTGCATACGAATATTTTGAGTGTGTTGAAATGTGGAGGGAGGTGAAAACGGGACCATTTTAACTTTTTAAAATATATTTCTTAAACATTTTTGCTGCATTACTTACATTTAAAATGCTCAAAACTCCTTTCTCAGGGTAGGATGAATAAAAAGATACTTTAGTACAAAATATATTAACATTCCTTTTGTAGAATTGTAATTGTAGGAATGTTCTTATCTCAGATGGCAAACCTCAGATAAAGAATGTTTACAAGCAAATGCAACTCAGGAAAACAAAGTCACTAATCTAAAGGAGGATTAGAGAGAGGAAGTAAACATATGTTAGACTTTAGCTGGAGATAATTAATTGTGTTAATTACTATTATGCTAAACAGTAATGAAAGTTAAGCAGTAACCAAAGTTAACCAATGGTGGAGGATAACTAAAAATGTGTGTAAATACAAGACTAGACTCCAATAAAAGTCATCATGATTCAGTTGTTCATGATCAAACACCTCGACTGCCTCATCATTACAACTTCCCTTGTTTTAGAGAGGATTGCAAAATAATAATGCTTTAAAGACAATTATTGAGTGGTTTTTAGTGTGTGTGTCATTTAGTTGGCCAGAATATTATTTGAACAGGAAAGAATTTTTGCAACTATGTGTAGTGTTAACAATATGAATTATAGAGCTATATGGAGACTTGTGAGCAGCTCTAGAAAATCATCTGTGAGGATTTCTAGATTTTAAGAAAAGAAAATTAAGAAAGCTTTACTTGTTTCAGCCTCTTTCCAATGACCTGTTGACTTCCTTATTTTTCCTGAAGGTTTTTCAATGATTCCTTTGCAAATTCTTTTTACAAATTTTCTGGATATTATTTTGCAGTACACATACATGTATATACACAGAACACCTTTGTTCATATTAAATGCATATTTCTTGAAGGAAGCATTTTTATTGTATGATGATTTTTTGGGTACAGCAGGATATGACCAAGGACAATTACTTTCAATGCTTTTGACTTTTGTAGGCAAAATTTCATATTATCGGATACAGTTGGTGAGTTTAAAATATTTTATAAAGCTAAGTTATACTTTTCCCCTTTTTTAAATAAACTTTATTCAGTTTTCAAAAGTTTTAAAAGCATAAAACAAAATTATATACATGATTGTGACAACATCAAATCATTTACATTTCTTTATCTTATTTCTATACATATTATCTTATTCCATTACAATTACATATTCTTTATTCTTATTCTAAATATATATCACATATTTTCATCATATATTTCTATTTATATATGGTATTCAGCTTTGTTCAGGTATTTTCCCATGTCGTCATAGTTGTGCTTTTAAAGTTGTAGCAACGTTTTAGCAGAATCTCATCTGCCATCATCAGGCTTCTGTATGGACTTTGTAAGAAGCCTGATGATGGCAGATGAGATTCTGCTGAAACGTTGCTACAACTTTAAAAGCACTACAATGACGTGGGATAATACCCGAAGCAAGCTGAATAGCACACATGTAAGTACCCGCGATAACTTAAAAAAAACATATCTCTATCTATCTATCTATCTATATATATATATATATTTATTTAAGTTTTCGCGGGTACTTACATGTATGCTGTTCAGCTTCCTTCGGGTATTATCCCACGTCATTGTAGTTGTGCTTTTAAAGTTGTAGCAACGTTTTGGCAATATGTTCTGATTGGGTGGGGGTATGTTCTCATTGGTTGGGGGTTTGGGTGTATTCTGATTGGTTGGGGGGGTTGGCTGTGTTCTGATTGGCTGCGGGTGTGTTCTGTTCAGGTGGGGGCTTGGTTGTGCTCAGGTTAGTCTTAGTTGCTGAAGGATTTGAGCTGGTGAGCTGTGATCCTGTTGTTTGACTTCGCGTTCGTGGTCGTGCCATGTCTTCATCGTGGGCATTAGTTCACTTCATGTATGGGTCGGAGGGGTTTGAAGCGGGTAGTGATGCAGCTGCGGTACGGCTTCTGGTCTGTGGTCGTGTCTCATTTTCTGTGTAGGTGTGAGTCTGCTTTCTACATGGAAGTGTGGTGACAGCATCTTGTGTGGCCCTCGTGGGTGTGGGTCTGGTGTCATTCTTCATAACCAAAGATACACACACACACATTTGTTTTCTGAGGTTTTTGTGGGTATTTGTATGTGGATCTTTGGTTATTGACAGTCTGGTGGAATCATCTCTTCTATTCATGCTTTCAGGTCTTTTTTCAATCTCCATAGCTTCTCTGATAATTCTGTAGCTGGAGTTTTCTGTAGTGGCTATGGTTTTTGAAGTCGATGCTATGACCTGTTGCTTTCATGTGTTGGGACTGGTGATTCCACCAGACTGTCAATAACCAAAGATCCACATACAAATACCCACAAAAACCTCAGAAAACAAATGTGTGTGTGTGTATCTTTGGTTATTGACAGTCTGGTGGAATCACCAGTCCCAACACATGAAAGCAACAGGTCATAGCATCGACTTCAAAAACCATAGCCACTACAGAAAACTCCAGCTACAGAATTATCAGAGAAGCTATGGAGATTGAAAAAAGACCTGAAAGCATGAATAGAAGAGATGATTCCACCAGACTCAATTATTTGGAAGCCCGCACTCACAAACAAAAAAATCTCCAAATCACAAGACAGGCAAACACCTGTGCACAAACAGATCCCCCCTGATACCTCCAGCTCAAACACACCCCAACCAGGCACCCAGATGAAACCTACCTTCCTCATAAATGATAGCCATCCATTTACTTGGAGCCAAGCTGCACTTAAAGCCTCCAACACAGGAAACACAATGTGCCAGCCAATCAAGACAAAAAAAGCCACAAAAACAGACAGAAGATATTAGAAACACCAATCAAGCAGAACACAGCAAACTCTAAGACCAATAAACACAGACCAAGACTCCCAACCAATCAGGATGAAGAAAAAACCATTCTGGCACAGCAGCAGGCGAGCCCCAAATTGAAAACAGAAACGGCTGTGAAAGTCTGACTCACAGACGAACACAATACAGAAGCCTGATGATGGCAGATGAGATTCTGCTAAAACGTTGCTACAACTTTAAAAGCACAACTACAATGATGTGGGAAAATACCCGAACAAAGCTGAATACCATACATGTAAGTACCCATGAAAACTTAAGAATATGTATATATTTTCTTAAGTTTTTGCAGGTACTTACATGTATGCTGTTCAGCTTCATTCGGGTATTATCCCACATTATTGTAGTTGTGTGTGTATATATATATATGTGTGTGTGTGTGTGTGTGTATATATATGTGTGTGTATACACACACATATATGTGTGTGTGTGTATATATGGGTCAGGCTCTCACAGCCGTTTGTTTTAAATTTGAGGCTAGCCTATTGCTGTGCTAGGATGTTTTTTTCTACATCCTGATTGGTTGGGAGTCTTGGTCTGTGTTTATTGGACTTGGAGTTTGTTTGATTGGTGTTTCTGGTTTCTTCTGTCTGTTTTGTGGTTTGATTGGCTGGTAACACTGTGTTCCTGTGTTGGAGGCTTTCAGTGCAGCTTGGTTTCGTGTGAAAGGACGGCTATTATCTATTAGGAAGCTAGGTTTCATCTGGGTGCCTGGTTGGGGTGTGTTTGAGCTGGAGATATCAGAGGGAGTCTGTTTGTGCCCAGGTGTTTGCCTGGCTTGTGGTGTGGAGATCTTTCTATTTGAGAGTGCAGGCTTCCAAATGATTGACAGTCTGGTGGAATCATCTCTTCTATTCATGCTTTCGGGTCTTTTTTCAATCTTTATGGCTTCTCTGATGATTCAAACAACTCCAAGTCCAATAAACACAGACCAAGACTCCCAACCAATCAGGATGTAGAAAAAAACATCCTAGCACAGCAATAGCCTAGCCTCAAATTTAAAACAAACGGCTGTGAGAGCCTGACCCACATACAAACTCAATACAGAAGCCTGATGATGGCAGATGGGATTCTGCTGAAACATTGCTACAACTTTAAAAGCAGTACAATGACGTGGGATAATACCCGAAGGAAGCTGAACAGCACACATGTAAGTACCCGTGAAAACTTTAAAAAAAATAAAATAAAAAAAACATATATATATATATATATATATATACACATATATTTGTTTTCTTAGGTTTTCGCGGGTACTTACATGTGTGCTGTTTAGCTTCCTTCGGGTATTATCCCACGTCATTGTAGTTCTGTTAAAGTTGTAGCAACGTTTCAGCAGAATCTCATCTGCCATCATCAGGCTTCTGTATGGATATGGGTCTTACAGCTCCTGGTTTTAAAGATAAGATCAAACAACTTACAACTTGGAGAGCTGAAACTGAAAATACTTATAAAAATGATAAACTCTCAAAAAAACTGAAAAAATTAGAAAATGACAAGAAAATTCCCAATAACCCACCACAACACCTGAAACAACTAGTATACAATGTTTCCAACAGAGAACTCAACAAAACAGAAACAGATGTCCTATCCAAAGGATTCAATTATGCCATAGCACCCAAAAAAATCCCAACAGAATCCATCATATGTGCAGTAGAATCCAGCCCAACCAAATTAAATACAGATGAAGCTGACAGAATAAGACACCAGGTTACTCACATCTTATGCACAACGAAACCACCAAAAAATAATCTGCAAAAAGATGAATTCAGAGCGTTACAAACCCTGAAAAAATGATAATAATATCATAATACTCCCAGCAGACAAAGGAAATGCCACAGTAGTAATGGACAGAAAAGACTATGAAACAAAATTGACAGACCTACTCCAAGACTCCACATACAAA
>BLBF01000033.1:24055316-24112137 GCA_015471245.1 Laticauda colubrina
TATTATTTTACCTAAACCAGTTAGGGTAAACAATGTTATCCCTAACACATTGGACAGACCAATAGAAGAATAAGTACCCGCCTAGATGAACACAAAAATGCAGTAAAAAAGCTGGAACACACCTCCTCACTAGTCCAACACATGAAAACCACAGGTCACAACATCAACTTCAATGGCACTAAAACCCTGGCCACTATAGAAAACCCCAGCCACAGAATCATCAGAGAAGCCATAGAGATTGAAAAAAGACCTGACAGCATGAATAGAAGAGATGATTCCACCAGACTGTCAATCATTTGGAAGCCTGCACTCTCAAATAGAAAGATCTCCATGCCACAAGCCAGGCAAACACCTGGGCAAAAACAGACTCCCTCTGATAGCTCCAACCTAACCCCCCCACCAGGCACCCAGGTGAAACCCAGCTTGCTAATGAATAGCAGCTTGCTAATGAAGAGCAGCCGTCCCTTCACACGGAGCCAAGCTGCACTAAAAGCCTCCAACACAAGAACAGACTGTTGCCAGCCAATCAAAGCCACAAAACAGACAGAAGAAACCAGGAACACCAATCAATCAAACTCCAAGTCCAATGAACACAGGTCCAGGCTCCCAACCAATCAGAATGGACCAGCCTCAAATTTAAAACCAGGAGCTGTAAGACCCATATCCATACAGAAGCCTGATGATGGCAGATGAGATTCTGCTGAAACGTTGCTACAACTTTAACAGAACTACAATGACGTGGGATAATACCCGAAGGAAGCTAAACAGCACATACACATATATACATACATACATACATATATACATATATATATATTTATAGTATTTAGGTTTCTTTGGGTATTTTCCCACATCTTAATATGTGTGCTTTTATAGCGACATTTTGGCAGAATCTCATCTGCCATCCTGAGGCTTGTGTATTGGGTTCTTTTTAATCTTGTGTGTCAGGCTGAGCAGAAAAGATTAAAAAGAAGAAGCCTGATGATGGCAGATGAGATTCTGCTAAAACGTTGCTACAACTTTAAAAGCAGTACAATGACGTGGGATAATACCCGAAGGAAGCTGAACAGCACACATGTAAGTACCCGTGAAAACTTAAAAAAAACAAAAACATATATATATATACACATATATACATACATACATACATACATACATACATACATACATACATATATACATATATATATATTTATAGTATTTAGGTTTCTTCGGGTATTTTCCCACATCTTAATATTTGTGCTTTTATAGCGACATTTTGGCAGAATCTCATCTGCCATCCTGAGGCTTGTGTATTGGGTTCTTTTTAATCTTGTGTGTCAGGCTGAGCAGACAAGATTAAAAAGAAGAAGCCTGATGATGGCAGATGAGATTCTGCCGAAACATTGCTACAACTTTAAAAGCACAACTACAATGATGTGGGATAATACCCGAAGGAAGCTGAACAGCATACATACATACATACATACATACATACATACATACATACATGTGTATATATACCATATATATATTATATCCCATATATATCCTATCCTTTACTTAATCACAACATTGTTTTTCATCCTATTCTTAAACCATGCATACCAGGCGTCCCAGATTATATAATATGTCGATTTCTCTTTATCTTTTAATTTTAGAGTCAGTCTGTCCATTTCTGCACAATCTAATGTTTTCTTTATGACTGCTCCCTCTGATGGCATATTTCCCTGTTTCCAAAATTGCGCATATGAGATCCTAGCAGCAATTAATATATGCAGCATAATATATCTATTCTCTTTACTATACTTCCCCTTTATTATACCTAACAAAAACAATTCTGGTTGAAATTCAATCTTTTGTTTTATTATTTCTTCTAACCATAATCGAATTGTATTTCAATATTTTTTTACTTCTGGGCAGGTCCACCACATATGAATGTAGGTACCCCGTTCTTTCTTACACTTCCAACATTCTGGATTTTTATTTACAAACATTTTTGCTAACCTTGCGGGGGGTAAGTGCCACCTGTAAAACATTTTCTACATGTTTTCTCTATATGCTGTAGACAGAGTTAATTTATAATTTGTCCCCACATTCTTTCCCAATGTTCCAGTTCTATATTGTGTCCCACGTTTTTCGCCCACACTACCATTGTTTCCTTAACTACCTCTTCTTTCATCTTAAAATTTAAAAGAACATCACCTTCAACCTTCTCCATAATTTCACCTTCAAGTGTTGAATGAAAAGTAATGCTTCCAATGTTAGAAGTCACTTATGACAATAACAATGTGCTAGAAGCTCTCACCTATTTAGCATCTATTTCATTTATTTAGCTGCCCATCTCACAAGAAGTGATTCTTGCTGGCATGCATCATTTATTTAAAGAACAATAAATACATATAAAAAGAATGACAATTTAAAATAATTTTACAAAGGCATACAAAACAAGAAAGGATGATATCAAACACAGTCAGGGAGCCATCACAAAATCTCCCTGAATTTGTTTTCATTTTGTTTTTGTTTTCACTTTAGTGGACAGGAAGTTGCTGTAACAAAACTAGCGTTCTTTATATAATTGTATTTGCTCCATTAATAAAACTTGCTGAAATTCCCATTCACCATTTCTGAAGCTAGCTTAGCATTGTGGCCCCCAAATGTGTGGTTTAACATCATTCAAAAATCACCCAGCAGGGGAGTTATAGTTCCAACTTAAAATGTAGTTCTGGCATTCAGCATCGTGTTTTGAGGTTACCAGGTAATATTTCTTACTCTGAAGGAAAACACAATGGTAGATTCATTGATCTTTAATAAAAATATATTTTAAATCAGTTTTTGAAAGTTTATTTTTAGTTTAGTATATCTTTTGGAACTTTTCTGTACAATTTTTCTTTTTTCTGGAAAATTTGGAGACTGCTGTGCTACCCTTTCTTCATCCCTGCTTTTTTTGCTTTTAAATAGATGATGGAAAAGTTTTCCAGTTATCACTAAACCTTGTGAGTATAAAGCAGCTTCTTTCTTTCTTTCTTTCTTTCTTTCTTTCTTTCTTTCTTTCTTTCTTTCTTTCTTTCTTTCTTTCTTTCTTATCTGAAATAGAAAAAAGAAAGAAAGAAAAGGAAGGAAGGGCTGTACATGTTTACATAACTCCATTATAGTTTGTAGTCAATTTTTAAATTGAATTTAGAACAGTTTGAATAAAATATTACTGCCTCTGGATCCCAGATATTAATTTTGGCGCATGTTATTCATATTGACTGATAGCAAGTATACAGAGTTTTGTTTTCTTAGTTAATGTTTATAATATAAAGTGAATGCTTAATCATTGCATTCTTCCCATTTTGCTAGTAACTTTCACACAGTCTGAATAATCATATTTTGTAAGGAAAAAGCTTAGAGACTATAGGAAAATCTATGCAAGTAGGATCACAGTCTGTTGTTGTTGACGACCAACCTTGTCTGCTATCAACCAGCAACTTGTAGCTAAAAACAGTTTTGTCTCTTGACAAAAGTGCAAGGTGTCACCCACTGCTCTTTTTTCAACCTTTTTTCTGGTATATAAATCTATCCCTTCTCTTGACTTACAAGTTCCTTCCTAGAAGGCAAATTATTGGTAAATCCCTATGTCATCCTGCAAAAAAAGAGCAATCACTTGGCAGTTCTTGACAGAGTTAAACTGAAGCCTAGTTCCTGATTAAAAGACATGCCAGTTATAACCAAACTGTCCTTTTCTAGAAAATGAGGGTGTAGAGCATTTCTGCTGCTGCCAATTTCCCCAGAAGCCCTGTTTATACAAGGGCCCAGCAAGTACAGAAATATTTCCATGCTGAAGCCATAACATCACTTACAGTCACTTCTAGGCTTTATGGTTGCTTATGATTCTACAAGAAATCATGCTTTTCAGGACTTGTCCTTCTATTAAAAAATTCAAGGTTCAAAGCAGTTAATCATAAAATAAAAATGATATAGTTGCAAACCAGTATTGTCAAAGATGAAATTAATTGAACACACAGCTGAAAACTAAATTACTTCTTTCCAACTTTTTTCCAAAGTAGTTTCAGTTCCTAAAGAAGCATGCCATTGTTCAGTGTTAAAATTTGACTATTGCAATTGGAAGCCTTGTTGAGAAGACCTAAAATAGAATAAGGAGTCTCTGGCCCTCCAAATTTTGAATGAATTCTTAACTCCAAAAATTTCTTAGTATTGGGGCTGGAGTTGAAAAATTGAGACTCAGGAATATTTGGAGTCATGGGCTTCTCTTTATACCTAAAAAGAAGTTTCACCATTGAACTTTAGCTGCAAATGTTAATTGGGTGACATTGAACTAGTCTGTCTTTCTTTGTTTGACCTACCTCACGAGATTGTTGGGGAGAAAAATAGGAGGGAACATCCCAATGTAAAATACTATTTTTCTGAACTAAGTTTCATAGTTACATTCTGTTTTGAACCATTCTTAAAGTTTCAAAAACATTAGCTGGCAATTTTTTTCATTCCAAGTTAGTTTGAGGGTTTTTTTAAATTGACACTTAGATTAGAAATGTCATTAAAATTCACAGTGTAATAGCTCCAATTTACAATACTTTTTTGTTGTATTAGAAATAAGAAATCATTTTTCCTAGACTCTGTTATCCTGTTTGGAATATTAACTCTTAATGCGAAGAGCAGACTAAGCAATGAAGAATATAGTTTCCTTAGACAGTCAGGCATTCCAGTTACTTGGCACATGATATTTTAACAGAATATATATTCTGGAGATAATGTTTTATCAGTGATCATTGCAGCTGGTCTTTTGTAGTGTTTCTGGGCTTTCATTCCTCAAAGTTAATATGGTGACATAATCATGATGCAAGTCTTTTTAAAGATAAATTTTTGAAATATGTTTTTCTTCTTAATAGCTTAGAAAGCCATAGAAACATAGAATTGGAAATTATCTTAACAGATTAACAGAGTTGGAAGGGATCTTGTAGGTCTTCTAGTCCAACTCCTCCCCAAGCAAGAAACCCTACACCATTTCTGACAAATGGCAATCCAGTTTCTTCTTGAAAGCTTCCAGTGAGGAAGTTCCCAAAATCTTAGCTTACACCATAAGTATGCAACACTTTATACATTGCCTGAGATTTTTTTTACATGGTCAACCATCCACTATCGTCAAAAAAGGAAACCAAAAGGATCCAGGAAATTACAGACTTATCATTCTCAATGCTTGGGAAGATTGTAGAAAAGATAAGCAACAGATCTGTGGAATACCTAGAAACAAGCAAGGTTACTAGGAGCCATCATGGTTTTGTTAAAAACAGATCATGCCAATCAAACCTAACAGCATTTTTAACAAATTGACTAAATTAATGCACTAGTGAAATATTATGAAAATTGTATACTTTCACTTTAGTAAGGCATTTGACAAAGTACACTACAATCGACTTCTTGGTAAGATAAACTATGTGAGATAGGCAGCATTACTACAAGATGGATTTGTAATTGGCTAACCAATCACACTCAATGTACCTCAGTGGAAGTACATCTACATGGAGAAAATCATGAAGTACGATACTCCCTCTCCCAAAGTTCTGTCTTAAGCCCAGTATTCTTCAACAACTTTACAAATTATTTAGATGAGTGGATAGAAGGGGAGCTGAGGGGGGGAATAACCAACACTTAAGAACAGGGATATCAAACTTGTGGCCTGTGGGCTGGATGCGTCACGTGCTGGACATGCCCATGCCTGATTTATTGAAGGGGGAAAAAGTCATGATATGTCATGTGATGGTACCATGACGATGTGAGTTTGACACCCCTGCTTTAGAAGATAGACTCAAGATCCAGAAGGATTGAGACAGATTGAACACTGGACTCTATTCAACCAAATGCAATTCACTGGTGAGAAAAGTAAGATTTTACACTTAGGCAAGAGCAACTAAATCCACAAATATAAAATTAGGTGCTATGTGGCTCAACAGTAGTAACTGAGAGGAATCTAGGAGTCCTGGTGGACAACCATTTAAGTATGAGCCAGCAGTGTGCTGCAGTTGCCAAAAAGCCAATGCAGTCCTAGGCTGCATCAAGAATATCAAGATCACATGAAGTGTTAGTACTGCTTTGTTAGACCACAGGTGAAATACTGAATCCAGTTTTGGTCATTACAATACAAAATATATATATTGGGACTCTAGAAAGTGTTCAGAGAAGAGCAACAAAGATGATTAGGGGTCTGGAGGCTAAAACACACAATGAACGGTCGCAGAAGCTGGATATGTCTGTCTAATAAAGAGAAGGACTAGGGGTGACATGATAGTAGTCTTCCAATGTTTGAGGATTATTACAGAGAAGATGGGATCAATCTATTCCTGAAAGTGCCTGGAGGCAGAACAAGAAGCAATGGATAGAAACCTATCAAAGAGAGAATCAATTTTGAACTGAGGAGAAATTTCCTGGCAGTGAAAATAATCAGTGGAATGGCTTGCCTCACCAGAAGTTTTCAAGGAGGTCGGACAGTCATTTCTTCAGTACGGCAAAGGGTCTCCTGCTTGAGCAGGGAGTCGGATGAGAAGACCTCCAAGGTCCTTTCTAACTTTGATATTCTGTATTCTATCATTAAGTGTCAGCTTCCATGGACTATTTCTTAACCCATTCACTAATACTGGTTTTGCAATTCAATCCTAATTCATTATCCCAGAATGACCACACCAGATTCCCATACTTCATTCCTATTGATCATTTTTGTATTCAGTCCATATTCATGGGGTATTAATGTTTGCACTTGTCTTTATTCACTTCTTGAATGTCCCATTCTCTTTGCATTCAACATTTTTTTAACATACCCAGGCTGCCTCTTCCTATTGTTTTATTATGTCATCCAGTGGGCTTTGTTTAGCTTAATACTGAAAAGGGGATAGAATATGGTTATGAGAACAAATCCAATTTTCTTTTCTGGTGCAAACCCAAATTACCTGTCCGAAATTCTGAGAAGTCATTCTATCCTACACTGGTGTACCTTATTGAGGTAGCACACAAGTCTGTTTCCTTTTCTCAGGCACCTGGAAAGAATTAGCTGCAAAGATTTGTTAGAAGTATCAGAAAAAAACAACAAGTGAATGCTAAGCACAAAGAATGACTTTGAATACAGTCATCCATTTATCATTTCAGAAGTTTCTGTTTCTCCTTATTCTGTATTGCAAAGCCTTGTGACGTCTCTTCCCTTTTAAATCAGATTTTCTTTTCTTACAATTCAATTTGTGCAAACAAAAGGACAATAGAATTGAAAAGGCATTTCTCTTACTTCACCAACTGACCGGGTGTGTTTCTTTGAATCCTTGAACCAACTTTTAAACTTCTGAAATCATTTTTTATTATATTGTGCCAGGAAAAAACCTGTTGCCTAGTTTTGGAATCAAGATTGATGCAGACTCTCACACCCATTAATTAAGCCATAGCTGGCAGCTTATGTGAATCCTGTACTTGGTATTCTAGCCGAAGCATCATCAACAACAACATCTTTTCAGCCTGTATGTTTAAAGGTACCATGTTCCATAGATTGATGCTGGATTTTGAAGTCAATCTTTGTAGCCATATGACCTGACAAGTTTCAAAGATTATGGTGCACTTCTTCCTTTCCCCAAAAGGAAGCTACTGAACTCTTTTGTGGTGACTTCCTGGCACCTGAGCGGTGTCTTTTCCAGATGTGGATGAACAAAATGCCACACAGTTCCAGTTATTTATATGTTTTGTCAGGGCTAAATATGACATCAGGATATATTTATTCCCTAGATAAGAATTATTTAGTCCTGTGAGAGTGGAGGATATAATGTATTCAGTTCTCTGGTTAACTTTGAGATATATTCATAACAATATATGACTGGTGAATATTCAACTACATTTATAAAAATAAAACAAGGTAGCAACATCAAATTTATTTCAGATGCCTCTGAAACACAATTTGTAAAAAAAAAAAATCTTCAGTATAGCCTGGGGAAAAAACAATACTTCAGTGTTTTCAAAGCCAATCTATGCTGTAGGATTATTTTTAAAAAAACTTGTTGCTGATCATTGAATCTGTATTTGTGTACTCCCATACCCCATTCTCATATAATATTGCAATCTGGTTAAAAAAATTATTGAAGGAAAAAAGAAGAAAGATAAAGCATTTTCAAAGATGCTGCTGGAGCCATACTTCTGGGTGTAGCTCCAAGACCCACAGTCAATCTCTCTCTCTCCCTCCCTCCCTCTCTTTCTCTCTCTCTCTCTCTCTCTCTCCCCTCTCCTCTTCCTCCCCCTCCCTCATCCCAATTGCATTCAAAGTAATTAAAATAAAGAGACAGAGAGAAGATATGTTATAGAGAGCTGCTTGATAAAGAAAAGGAAATGTATGTGCTGGAAAAAGATTAGAGAAAAAGGGCGTTGGTACTTACCTGACACACCCGTTCTCTTTGAGCTGTGAAGAGCATACAGGAGTGGGTGGTGCTTCATTCATAGGCTGAGCTTGATTTGTGGAACGCTCCTCCTCCTCCATGTGACTCCTCAGCGTTCCCCAGTTTTGGCGAAGACGAGAGAAATAAGTGCTCTCATCCTCATGTTCTAAAAAGTTCATTGGCCGAAACAGGACCTCACCACATGGAAAAAAAGGGGTGGGGTTAGATGCTCTTCACAGCTCAAAGAGAACGGGCATGTCAGATAAGTACCAACACTCTTTCTCCTATGAGTTGTTCAGAGCATCCAGTTGTGGGATATACCAAAGCTTGGCCTGGTCCGGAATCTCCTCCTGGTCCCTGTGGAACTCTTTTGTTGCAGAACTCTTCTGCCAAAGGAAGCCTCAGCCGAGGCAAAAACATCGATTCTATAATGTCTAATGAAGGGCGATGGAGAAGCTCAAGTAGCAGCCCAATAGATTTCAGTTATTGGTGCCTGTGTGGCCCATGCTGCCGAAGATGCTGCACTCCTTGTGAATGAGCTGTTATGCCCCTAGACACCTGCAGAGATTGAGTCTGACATGTTTTTACTATTGCAGCCCCTATCCAAAGGCCTATCGTAGATGATGAGACCTATGTAACCCTGAGTATTGGGCTGAAAGGGCACAAAAAAAGCCTCCGATTTCCTGAAAACTGCTGTACGCTTAATATAGATTCACAGTGCACCCCTCACATCAAGCTTATGCAATTGTCTTTCCATCCCCTGTGATGGTTTGGGGCAAAAATTTCATAGAATGCTCTATGAAAGGCCGAATTGACCTTGGGCATAAATTTGGGATCGGGGCGAAGAACCACTTGATCAGCATGAAAATGCAGAGATCTTGTCTGATGGACAAGGCTGCAATTTCCGAGAAACAACAAGCAGAAGTGATCACTACAAGGAAAACTACTTTGTACGTCAGAAGTGGAGACTTGGCGTTTTCAAAGGTTCGAAGGGTCCCTTAGTGAGAGCCACAAGACCTTGTTAAGGTCCCAGGTGGGATAACGGTGCACTGCTAGAGGGCATAAATTGGAGGCTCCTTGAAGGAAAGACCTTAGGTGTGGATGATGTGAAAGAGAACTGAGGCCCTCGCAAGTGAGAACTGATGCCAGGGCCGCCATCTGCCTTTTTAAAGTTTAAGTGACAACCCCTTATCAAGTCCCTCCTGTAAAAACTCTAGAGTCTGAGCGACAGAGGGAGAGGCAGGATCAATTTGAAACTTACTACACCATTTGCAGAAGGTGGACTATGTGGAGTTGTAAATGCGAATTGTTGAGGGGCGTCTGGCAGCTAGGATAGTGTCGATAACCCTGTTGGAGAGCTTTTCGCCCTTCAAACCACTCCGCTCAACCTCCAGACGGTCAATTGTAACCACTGAGGGTCCGGATGTTGAAGGGGCCCCTGAGTTAATGAAATTCTGTCCGATGGAATTCTCCAGGGGGGGGGCTACCAAGAGACTGTGGAGGTCTGCAAACCATGGCCGACTGGCCAATAAGTTGCGACTAGAAGTAATTCTGCTCTCTTGTCTAGTAACTTCTGGATGACCTTGGGAACCAGCGGAAGTGGATGGAATGCACACAGGAGACCCGAGGCCAACCACAGCGGAGCAAGTTGAAATTCTCCACCCCTTGGGATGGGTACCTGGAAAAAACAAAAAATCTCGGGAGCTGAGTGTTGAGAAGGGAAGCAAATAGGTCCACCACCGGCTGACCAAATGTCCATGCTGCTTCTTGAAGCGGTTGGGTGGAGGCGTCACTCCGATTGATCTATGGTGGCCCTGCTTAGCCAGTCTGCCTGTGCATTTGATAGACCCAGAATGTGTTCTGCCTTGATGGAAAGTATGTTGTTCTCTGCCCAGGGACAAAGGTGCTCTGCTTCCCGCATTAGCTGTAGATTGAGTATTAGATTGAGTACCCCCTTATTTATTTATGTGAGCTTTGGCTGTTACATTGTCTGTCAGTATCAGTATGTGCTGACCACGTACCTGGGGGAAGAAGTTGTGAAAGGCCAGGTGTACTGTGTGAAGTTCCAGCCAGTTTATGCTGTACCATTCTATGTCGGACCATCTGCCTTGGGTTGTGAGCGACTGAACGTGAGCTCCCCATCCAAACAGACTGGCATCTGTGATGATGGTGAGCCCTTGTGGCTCCTTGAAGAGACAGCCTCTGTTGATAACCAGTTTGGACCACCAGAGGAGAGATATGAGTACCTTGGGTGGAACCCTGACTTTGTGTTTGGAGTTGCTACGGCCGGATCGCTGGTACAGTAGCAGGAACCACTGGACAATCTAGTGTGAAGGCGGTCCCAAGGAATACTAGAAATACATGAGATCATTTTGCCCAATAATTTTGATAGGTCCATTAAAGACACCTTCTTAAGCAACCTGATCTCCTTAACCAATTTTTGAATGCTATTTAGTCTATCTGATGACAGATAAACCTTGCCTTCGACCGTATCTATGATCGCCCCAAATGGATTGTCCGAGTCAATGGTGTTAATTGACTCTTCTTCCAATTTATTAAGAAGCCATGCTCTTGTAGGGATAGTAATGTGTTGTGAGTGTCTATGACTGCCTGATGAGCGGAAAGAGATAAAATCAAAATATCGTCAAGATAACACTGGAGGCATACCAGGATGTTCCTGAGGTTGGGCCATTAGCACCACAGAGATCTTGGTGAAGGTCCTGGGGGCGGAGGCTAATCCGAATGGAAGGGCCACATATTCAAAATGGTGCTTATTGCAGTAGAATCTCAGAAACTTATAATGGAAGGGCCAAATAGCAATGTGCAGGTACGCCTCCATCAAATCTATGGACGTGAGCACGTCCCCTTTCCTGATACCCAGTCATATTGCTTGGAGGGTATGCATTTTAAATTTGCGATATACTAAGAAACGGTTGAGACGTTTCAAATCTAATATCGCTCTCCACCCCTACCCCCCTGAATTTTTTTGGCACAATGAAAAGATGTGAATAAAAACCTTGTCCTCGTTGATTGATCGCTACAGGTTGGATGGCTCGTATATCCAGTAGATGTTGGATAGCGGAATCCATGAGATTACGGTTGACCAGGTCTCTGGAAGGAGGGTTTGACATGAAGGAATCTGGGGGAGTGGATCTGAACTCCAGCGCGAGGCCAAATCTAACCGTATCTCTAACCCAGGCATCAGAGGTAGAGGAATCCCATTGGTCAGCAAATAATTTAAGGCATCCGCCAATGGGAATTGGGTCGCCGGAAGGGCCTGTTCCCTGCTCCCCAAAAGGATCTTTTGGATTGACCACTCCTTCTACCTCTGTCCACTGGGTCGGACCTATCTGGTTGTTGTCCTGGTCTAACTGCTGGGGGTCTCTGGTATCGGGAAAAGAAGAATCCCTGAAAGAAAGATGGAAAAGGATCCCCACCGAAAGGACTGGGGGCTTCTGAAATCTGACTTCCGAAAAAGGGAAGAGAGAATTTTCTTCTTCTTGCGTGTTTCAATTAGTAGCGGATCCAGGGAAGGGCCAAACAATCTATCTCCCACAATGGGGGATGAGGCCAGCTTGGATTTGTGTTTGAAATCGGCTTGCCAGTGTCTTAACCATAGCAAGCGATGCGCTGTGACATGTGAGGTAATGGCCCTTGCTGAAAACTTGACTGCATGATAAGTAGCATCGGCAGAAAATTCAGCAGCTGCCATAAGTTTGACAAAATCTTGGTGCGCCCTAATGTGAGAAGAAGGAACGTGTTGTTACAAAAGATGAAGCCATCTAAGAGATGACTGTGTGAAGAAGGAGGCAACCACGGCTGATCTGATTGCCCACGCGTCAGACAGATGAGCTCTGTGTAGGGCTAGCTCAACCCATTTTTTACTCCGGCTTTAAGGCCTCCAGTGCCTCACTGGGAATAGAGGGGGATGTGCATTGATCTACTTCCTCCTCCTCCTCCGGCCCTTGGTGGGTGGTCTCCCCCTGTAAATGTACCTGAGTCTGGTGTTGCTCCGACCTGGTCAGTGACCTCATCGGTTGGGACTCTTGGTTGCTAGCCCCAGGGTAAGGTGTGGACATTACAACATGTTTGAGCCCCGCCGCAATCCCTGGGTGACGAATAAGCTCCATCCAGGCTTATATCCTTTCTGGGACCTCCTCAATGAAACTGTCACCCTGGCAAGGACCAGCGGCTGTTGGAGTGAATGTGGCTTCAGGAGCCCATCTGGTCAGTGTTCCAGACACTTGGACCAGTTGTCCTTGTGGAGTCAAGCTGCACCTGGATGAAAGGGAGAGATCTAGGGGAGGAGGAGGGTGTGAAGAAACTGACTGGGAGAGGAGGCACCTTGTGATACAGTGTGGGCCTCTCGAGTATGCCTGTTTATTTGATTTTGTAAGGCCTTATGATGCCTTAAGGCGTCCGATTCTGAGGCTTTAGAATTTCCACTGTGTTTTGATATGGCTTTGCTTTCAAGCAAGGGGCCTGAGAGGTGCTACCATCTGCCATTTTGATTAAATTAGAATAACAGTAATTAAATATAAAATGTAGACAAGGCAGTTGGCACACCCAGGGTCTGATCTGAGTCAAGAACAGTTGCCCTGATCAAGTTCTTATTGCCCCCTTTTATTTTCTTATTTTTATTTTTACTGGTGTCTATATATATATATATATAATGAGTCGTATCTCAGTGATAGTATTTTATTGAAATTAAAATATTATACTGTCAAATAGTTTACCATGAGTGATTATTATAATTGCAATAATTATAATATTATTGCTATAATTGCTTTGTAATTGCTCCTCTGAGCAGTCACACACACACACACACACACACATACACACGTATGTATGTATGTATGTATATATATATATATATATATATATATATATATATATATATATATATTCTGCTGAAACGTTGCTACAACTTTAACAGAACTACAATGACGTGGGATAATACCTGAAGGAAGCTAAACAGCACACATGTAAGTACCCGCGAAAGCCTAAAAAAACAAATATCTGACCTCTACGGGGAGGAAATAAACAGCCAGATCAAAAGCTATGAGAAGCTGGAAGTTAAAAGAACAGGAATACTATGTGACCTAAAATTCCTATGCAGCTGCAGACACAACAATGCAACACCAACCTGCTTCAAATTAACATTTCATAAGAACACAGCAGCTACCAAACGTATCCTGAAAAGAACAGAGATAGCTCTACTCAGAAATGAAGTTCACAGTAAAAGATTCCAATTAGATCAGTTAAACAAAGATTTGCTAGCACTACACCTGGAATTGAGCAGCAAAATCCACCCTCTACTTTGGGATAAGATCAAACAACTTACAACTTGGAGAGCTGAAACTGAAAGCACTTATAAAAATGATAAACTCTCAAGAAAACTAAAAAAATTAGAAAATGACAAGAAAATTCCCAATAACCCACCACAACACCTGAAACAACTAGTATACAACGTTTCCAACAGAGAACTCAACAAAACAGAAACAGATGTCCTAACCAAAGGATTCAATTATGCCATAGCACCCAAAAAAATCCCAACAGAATCCATCATATGTGCAGTAGAATCCAGCCTAACCAAATTAAATACAGATGAAGCTGACAGAATAAGACACCAGGTTACTCACATCTTATGCACAACGAAACCACCAAAAAATAATCTGCAAAAAGATGAATTCAGAGCGTTACAAACCCTGAAAAAATGATAATAATATCATAATACTCCCAGCAGACAAAGGAAATGCCACAGTAGTAATGGACAGAAAAGACTATGAAACAAAATTGACAGACCTACTCCAAGACTCCACATACAAACCTATAAACACAGACCCAACCACATATCTAGAAAACTCAACCAAGAAGAAAATTATAACCAGCCACATAAGCAAAGAAATCCAACAGACGATCATCCCAAGAGAAAAATCTTCTAGATGCCCCAAATTATACGGCCTCCCAAAAATACACAAAGAAGGCATACCTCTCAGACCCATAGTCAGCTCCATAGGAGCACCATTACAAAACCTAGCTAAATACTTAGCAAAACAACTACAGCCCCATGCTGAAACCGCAGCTTCATATGTACAAAACTCATACCACTTCTTAGAAATGATCAAAGATCTACACGTAGAACAAGAAGATCTGCTTGTAAGTTTCGACGTGGTTTCACTATTCACTCAAGTCCCAATAAAAGAAACTCTTGAAATCATCAAAAATAAATACCAACCAGCTAAAGACCTCATGGAACTAACAGAACACTGCCTAACCAACACATATTTCATATACAAAGGACAAAGATACAAGCAAATTGAAGGAGCCCCTATGGGATCACCACTGTCACCCGTCATTGCAAACCTGTTCATGGAAGAATTCGAATTCAGAGCCCTGGCTAATGCCACCCACAAACCCAAACTATGGCTAAGATACATCGATGACACATTTGTGATTTGGCCCCATGGAAAAGAAAACCTAAACAATTTCCTAACACACCTAAACAACACACACCCCAAAATCAAGTTCACCATGGAAACGGAAATAAAGAAACAACTACCATTCCTAGATGTACTAATCTACAAAAGAACAGATGGCACACTGGGACACACCATATACCAAAAGAAAACACACACCAACCGCTACCTCAACGCCCAATCCCACCACCACCCAGCACAGATAAATTCCGTAGCGAAAACACTAATTACCAGAACCAAACCCCTGGCAGATAAGACACATATAAAGACTGAACTATGCACCCTGACTGAAGTATTGACAGCCAATGGCTTCCAAAAAAACAAAATCACCAACCTGATCCACAAAAACACACCAAGACATAACAGAGACCTAGATGACCAACAGACCTATGGAACAGCTGTCTTGCCTTACATAAGAGGTACTACAGATAAAATCAGTAAGATACTACACAGGCATCACATCAAGACTGCCTTCAAAACAGACAAAAAAATAGCAGCCATCCTGAGGAACCCCAAAGACAAAATTGACCTGGAAAACCAAGGCATATACGAAATTCCCTGTACATCATGCCCGGCCACATACATTGGACAGACCAATAGAAGAATAAGAACCCACCTAGATGAACACAAAAATGCAGTAAAAAAGCTGGAACACACCTCCTCACTAGTCCAACACATGAAAACCACAGGTCACAACATCAACTTCAATGGCACTAAAACCCTAGCCACTATAGAAAACCCCAACCACAGAAACATTAGAGAAGCCATAGAGATTGAAAAAAGACCTGACAGCATGAATAGAAGAGATGATTCCACCAGACTGTCAATCATTTGGAAGCCTGCACTCTCAAATAGAAAGATCCCCACACCACAAGCCAGGCAAACACCTGAGCAAAAACAGGCTCCCTCTGATAGCTCCAACTCAAACACCCCCCTACCAGGCACCCATGTGAAACCCAGCTTGCTAATGAATAGCAGCCATCCTTTCACACGAAGCCAAGCTGCACTGAAAGCCTCCAACACAAGAACAGAGTGTTGCCAGCCAATCAAAGCCACAAAACAGACAGAAGAAACCAGAAACACCAATCAATCAAACTCCAAGTCCAATGAACACAGATCCAGGCTCCCAGCCAATCAGAATGGACCAGCCTCAAATTTGAAACCAGGAACTAACTCTATACAGAAGCCTGAGGATGGCAGATGAGATTCTGCTGAAACGTTGCTACAACTTTAACAGAACTACAATGACGTGGGATAATACCCGAAGGAAGCTAAACAGCACACATGTACGTACCCGCGAAAGCCTAAAAAAACAAATATATATATATATATGTTCCGATAATAATAAGAGAACAACCAAGATTAATGTATAATCCAATTAGTCAAATAGCGAACGCCTAAGGCCCGGTTTGATGTTTGTAAGGGCCTTCAGCAGCTTCCATGCACAGGCGGACACTGGCCTAGGTGCTTGCTGCTGTGCCACTGAGAAAAAGGCTGTGAGAGTTAAGCCAACAATTTTTAAAGCGAATTAAATATTCTCGAGTGCAGGTAGCCAAAACAAGGGTAAAATTGCTCTCAGAATCCTTCAGGGGTCTTGCTGCTTCGAGCAGAAAATACCTCACACTGCTCAGGAATAGCAGACAAGGCGCGCAGCTACGAGGTGGCACTCAAAATGGCGTCCAGCAGTTAGTTTTTTTCGTGCGCTTCTCAGCGGCAGTTTCCCGCCTTGCAAGCGAAGCCGGAGCTCGCAAATTGACAGAATGGCAGAGAAGAAGGGGGAATTAACTCTAATTAACTTCCCCACTGAAGGAACAGCGTTTGGGGGGGGGGCTAAAGGCAATATGACTTGGTTTAACCTCTTATTTTATTTTTTAAACTAAATTCGATCTGCTAGCAAAGAAACGGAATTAAAGGCACAGCAACAATCAAACTGGCAGAGATGAAAGAAATTTGGCTTTGGGGAGGTGGTGCAGAGTAGCCCCAAAGCCTCCTGCCTGCCTTTTTTTTCGGGGGGGGGGCACGCAATGGCGCTTCCCTTAAATAGGACTTTCAGCCTAGTCGGAAAGAAGGCTAAAAACAAACAAACTGAATTGCAATCAAACCTGCTGGGACACGAGCTAAGATTCCTCTTTCGGTCAATGGAACATCGAAAGCACTGCCTGTCTTGCACGAGGCTGAGCAAAAACTGGGGAACGCTGAGGAGGAGTCATGTGGAGGAGGAGGAGCATTCTACAAATCAAGCTCAGCCTATGAATGTGGAGACTGAAGCACCTCCCACTACTGGATGCTCTGAACAGCTCATAGGAGAAAGACTCATCAGAGGAGTTTGGAAGGGAAATAATGCATCCAGGTTTTTCGAATCCCCTGGGAACATCTTTCCTGATGGCTTCTGGATAGGAAAATAAATTAAGGCTTGCTGATGCATCACATTGTCAGCAAAATGTTTGTAGCAGAAACTTTAGTTTCTTTCTGTAAGGTAAATCAGGTTATAATAATAATACTGTAGTACTATAAGGACTATTAGGAGCAATACAGATTGCGAACTGGCAAGCAGAGTAAATATGCAGCATTGTTCATTGGTTGCAATGTTGAGAAAGATTAAGATGGACATGTGCTTGGACTATTGGACTAAGTTTCTTGTTATCTCTGACTTTCTGCTCTTTAAGCACTGATGTATTTACTATAATTTACATTATCTTTAATATAATATAAATATATTTAATATAATATAGAATATCTTTAATTGCTGTTTTTAAATTACCATGTTCTGGATGGGAGCAGGATTGTATTTTTTAGGTTGTGATGGAAGTAACAAATGTGTTTTCGCCACCCATCTAGTTTCACAGAATGATCAGTTTTCAAAGTAAATTGCATCTGTTTGCCAGCAAGAATTTCATAGTTATAGTGCACATATTCAGAGGAGTCAGCCTGTCAATATTGAGCACTGAATCTTCTTTCGTATATATCACAGAGGGAAAGTTTGAATACGATAAAGCAGTCATAATGCCCTTGATTTAAATTCTGAATTTTTAAGTAGATTTAAATAAAACAAAGCATTCTTACAAGTTCCTTGTCTTTTCCATTGGTGAACAGTTCCAAAAGATGAATCATTTGAACTTGGCCACCTATGGGTGAGAAATATAAAGCACTTCTGCAATCTTCATGTTTTTCTACAAGATGTCCTGCATTTGGACAAAAACAACAGGTATTTCTTTAAGGCAGTGGATCTGAATTCTTTTCCTTCCCTGTCAACACCAATGCTCAGAGAGATGTACCTTGAAGTTCAAAATGTTAACAATTATCACATCTCTTTTTTTACTTTTCTAAATTGCTTTTTTTCCCATTAGCAAGCAATCCGCTTCCCAGCATATGCCTAACGGAATTGTATCCAGGCAGCATCAGTAATGACTTTTACTGGTGGTCAAATATACACCATGCATGAAAAATTAAGGCTTCCTTTGTACTGCTTCCTGTGCTAGAAATTAATGTATGTTGCTATAGGTGACATTTACCTTAGTCCACCACTATGTTTTTACATTGTTTTGCATTGTTTCTATATACTAATTCAAAGAGATGCCCACAATCTCTAAGCCGCTTGTTCACATAAGTGAAATCAAGACACTTTTCTGAACTATTAAGCAGATGATTTCGTAAAATAATCTTGAATATCTATCATTACAATATTTTTGAAAGAGTTATCTATTTTCAAGTTGAGATGCATTTGTTTTCTTATTCACCAGTTGATTTGCATGGATAGTTATGGAAGTCATGCTTTCTGTTTTTTTTATCTTGTCATTTTCCTAATTTACTTAAACCAAATTGAATAGTATCTCTCCCAGAACTATGTCATACTCGGATGGAATTCTCTAATCTTTGTTCTATCATCTGATGACTTCCTACCCAAAGACAAGAAGCATCTATACAAGAAAGTGAGAAGGACAGGTGTCCACTGTGTAACAGAGAAGGTCCCTGAAATGTAGAGGACGTATTTCCTATGTCAGGTTTCCTGAATACTATCTTTTCATCTCCATTCTTATGGGGGATTGTGTGTGTGTGTGTGTGTGTGTGTGTTGGATCAATTCACAGAGAAAACAATAGGTCAATACTGCAAATTATCTATATTTTATAGCAATCTCAATGACAATTACTAAATTATTGCATGATTCAGTGTGACACTATTCCCTGAATATAGGTGCATCTCTTCCATTAATCTAATACAATTGTTAAGCCAATCAAAGTGGACATTCAATGAACACTGGTGGTTCACTATGGGCTCAGCTTTTCCAAAAACTGGAAGGAAGGGCTAGTTTTTGGCACAATCCACAAAAAGTTATATGACCACGGGATGCTGCAAATGGCTGCAAATGCAGCAGTGTTTCCAAGTGCCTAAAATTTGATCACATGACCATGGAGGGGGATCAACAGTTAAAACTTTGGACCTAGGTCATAAATAGCTCCAAGGTGGGTCTGTCATAACTTTGAACGGTTGCGAAGTCAAGGATTAACTGTAAAGGAGCAAAATACATTCCATGATTCTGTCTTCTCTTAATTATTTTCACATTGTTCTATGTTGTAATTCCAAAATAACAATGAGACAGCATACCACTCTTTGGCCATGGAAACAGTAGATTCTTGGCTTCTATAAAAAGAATAATCAATGAAACACATGGCTCACTATACTTGGAAAGAAAGCTAGTCTTTTTCCTTAAGTAATTTATCTTTAAAATTGTAGAATCATCTTAGATTTATTTGTGATATTGGAGGGAATGGAAGGCTGCTTCTGTTTGATTTTGTCTCCTTTCAAGAAGTGGTGGTGGATGTTCTTAAATTTAGACTGTTTTCATTTTGAGTAAATACTGTAGTTCCTCAGCCTTGGTAGTTGCTGTGACAAACTTTTGTAGGTGTAGCAGTCTAATTACTGAAGATGCTGCCTTCATATCTTCCTAGTAGCTATGTATGGATTTGCCTGCTAATTAAAACTAGAATAGAATTCAGAAGTCTTTCAGTTGCTAAACAAGTAGAAATTTCAACAGCCCCTTTCAACATGCCCAATAGTGAAGAAAAACAGTGTAATTCTGTAGTGATTGGAGAGATACAGATTCCCTATTCCTATCATATTCCTTTTTCAGGTTGGCTTTCAGAATTCCTTACACAACTGGAAGGCATTAGCTTGGAGAAACTTGCCATACATCCATCAGATTTGTGTTCTGAATTTGTGTTCTAAAGTTTACTGTCTATTATTAGAAAAGAACATTGGACTCAGTTAACTTGGTTTTCACAATGAAAGACTGTTTTGGCTTGTGTGTTATATGTGCTTTGTTATGAACACATTTAGAAACTGGGCAAATCCATTCAAACTTCCATCCTCTTTTTGAAAGTTATAGATCTTGTAATTGTCCCCATAAAATACTGCAGTATATCAGAAGTTGTTGTATTTGAGCTGTTGGGTACACTTGGAATTTTGAGAAAATATCATGAATACTCCTTGGCTAACTTGTGAGAAGGGTCAACATTAAAAATATGTCAGCCATGTTGTGTATCTCTATGTATCTGTTGATGACTGCATTCCTGCTTCAGCATGTACACATTTTATTTCTGGTATTTGTAGCAGAAAGGCAAATATGGTGAATAACTTGAAAAAGGAATTATGCTCTCACCATCCTCCATGTAGCTTCTTTTCAATCTGTCCTCTATCAGTAAACTATATACAAACTAGACCCCAATTCAGCAACAATTATCTGGGGGAAATGCTTGTGAGGAAGTTATGGAAGAAAAAACTATTAATTGATTTAAACATAAGATTCTATATTGAATGACAAACTATTTTCAGAGGAGACTAATATTATTTTATTGGGATATGCTTTCCTAGATTTTCTTCCTATGTGTTTTCCTTTTTCATTTCTGATTAAACAAAGTGACAAAGATACCTAGAGAAGCCATGAACTTCTCTAGGTGTCTTAGGACAGCCACTTTGAAGATAAGATACCTGACAGTATTATTTATTGAGAAAGTAAAGGTGGTAGAACTGTATCTGCTACTTTGATCACCTGGGAAAAAGTGGGATCCAAAAAATCAACCTCTTTCCCAAATTACTTTAAAATATTATTGATGACTCTTTTAAAAGGCATCACTGCGTTGGAATCAATGCTACTCTGCATCGATTAAAGAGTCACTTTCTGTCATGGCAAATGAAGGAGAAATATCACATCACAAGTTTAATATCAAAGATTATTTCTCAAGACCAGTGTTAATCAGGACACCCAATAAAAGTATCAAAATAGATCAGCAGTCTGATTTAGGGAGTGTTAAATACTGAATTAGTATAATTTCTAGTGCATCACAGTGTTGAAAATAATTATGCTGCTCATTGATAGTTACAGTGCTGTTCCTTCATTTCTTTTGATTACGGGGTTTGGATAGATAGGTACTTTATCTGAAGCATGAAGAAGCTGTTAAAGATCAGAGCTCCTGTGCTGCCATTTTAGTTCAAAAATCCATCAATAATGTATCACCCACTTACTTTTCTCTCTTCAGTTTGAAAGTATTTGATAGTTGAAACAGTTCCAGCACTATGTAAGTTTGTAAGATGGGGGAAGACTTTTTTTTAAAAAAGTGCAGCATTTTGTATCTACTATACAACATATTAAACTTAGTTTGGCAATTAGATGGATGAAATCTTTTTACAGGCATTAACCAAAATCGGAAGTGTTTCTGAAAACAAATAACGATATGCTGCTTCTAACAAGGAGACCAATTAGCAAATAGCATGCTTAAAAGCTCTGCTCTGAAGCTTTGCACAAAAAAGAAAGTTTGTCTGATGAATAATTAAAACTAAAAGGGCACATGCTGCCTTTTTGCTGCCATTTGTTCATGTTTTAAGCATCAAAGCTTGTGTTAAAACAGCACATTTTGGACCAAGGATTCCAGTAAAATGGAGTCCTTTTAAAAGAGGGCTTGTTGGTAATATGCAGTCAGCTGTTGTTTCCCTTGTTAGTTTTTCAGGTTTAGGGAACTGAAGACTGGAATTGCAGACTGCTAATTAATATGTGCAGGAACAAAGCACATGTAGCTCTATCTAGTAATTCATGAGAACACAGCGAGACATTATCAAGGCAGAGAGTAGTGGCCAAAGATCCTTGCACACATTTCCATACTCATGATCATCACAAAAATACCATACAAAAAGGAAACCAGAGATGAAAGGCTTTGTTTAAACCTCTCTTCCTCTGTAGTTAGAGATTTCTCTTTCTTAATGCCTCTTCTTCAGGCCCTGTTTGATGTATGATAGAATTTACATACTGTACTTTGGACAGTTAGTGCCACAGCTTCACCTACTTCTAATGTCTCTGAACAATAAGTAACCTAACTAGAACCAATTTTTTAAAAAGGCTGGGAAGTGGGTTTTATTACTGTATTTCTTTTTAGTTTGCAGCATCATAATGTACTGTGGTTCAAAAATCAACATACAAATATAAAAGAAAAAAAACCAGGCAAACGCCTAGAATAAAACTTGGTGTGCATGTACGCCTAAAATTAAGTGTTAGAATCTAACAATCATCCACACTTTGGTGCTGTGATTTTTTGCAGTTTTTCTGCAGCTGTGTTAGTAGGAAGGAAATTGCACCAGATTCTTTCTTTTTATTCTGTGTTTTGTTTCCTGAGAATAGGAAAAAAAACCTTAGTTTTGTCAGAGTGTGCACAGCTTTACTACATGAGACATGCCAGGAACAATAACAGCAAACAGAGGTTTGTAATAAATAGTGGTTTTATCTAAAGCAGTGGTCCCCAACCTTTTTTGTACCAGGGACCAGTTTCACGCAGAAACACTTTTTCAGGGACCAGCAAAATCAATTTTTCCCCAATAGTAAAAGGCTTCTTTACTATTTCTTTACTAAAAACATATTTTTATATCTATTTTAATCACGATTATTCATTCTTTGCGGTCCGGTACAAAATGATCCACGGACTGGTATCGGTCCGGGGCCCGGTGGTTGGGGACCCCTGATCTAAAGAATATATACATATACTTACTGTAGGAAGAGACCAAACAAGTTGCATTTACAGCAGGGAAGAACACACAGCAAGAAGGAGATGCCCTAACAAGGCCTCTTCTTATTATACAAGCTCTTAAAGAGATAACAGCCAAAAATCTTGCTGACATCAGCTGGTCAGCTCATAAGTCATTACCCTGACAAGTTTATATTTTCATAGAAGGAGGAGAGGAAGATAGAGAGTTTGCAAACATCAAAGATATTATACTACCATCAGAGAGTATTCTGGAAAGAAGCAATTGAATAATGGATTTGCTGATAGAGTCCTACCATGGCTGAAATGGATTAGGCAACACTACTAACTGTTGAAAATAGAATATTGGTCAATTGCTTTTTATCCAGAGTAGCACTGGCTAGTACATCTAAACCTGGATTAAACTGCACACTTTAATTAGGAATTAGAACATGAATGAGACTAAAATGCTAAAGAGTTCAAGATTGCATTCTGTCTTGGGGATATGGGCATTATGAACCTAAGGGCAGGCTTGAAGATGATAGAAAATAAGATCAAAGGTTTACGTTTCAGAATAACTAGCCACCATCATCTCTATAGTCTGCAAGCCAATGATATCATACAATTTTCTTAGAACTAGAATGGTAAATAGGAGAGAAGTATTAATTACATCTTGTGGGTGGTGAACAAATGTTAGGAACAACCATCTATTAAATACGCATCATATTACAGGGAGATATGCTTACCTAGAATGCTTTTAAGAGCAAACAGTTTTATATTCATTTGGTACTTTTAGACTATCAAAATATCACTTGGCAGGCAAGAAACTGTGTACTAAATAATGCAAACAATTAATGTTGAAGCTGATTATAAGTGAAAGCATTTGTCTATTTTGATAAGTTATGTCCAAATGGCATAAGTTAATGTCCAAATGGCTGGCTTTGCTTTTGCTTTTTGAATTTACTTATCTTTCTGAACTCAAATACAGGAGAATAATCTGGAAAGAATATGGTCTTGCCCTGCCTCAAAAGTCATAAGCAAGCTTATGTGTCTGGGACTGGACTAAAATTTGATTGCCCTGCTCCTAATAGAACATCTTCAGTACAACAAACAGGCTCTCTAGCCTTACATTAAAGATAAAAGTTTTCATATGCAGGTATTGGAGAAGGTGGAGTTGTTTCAGGGCAATGTTTTTAAATTATTTTCTTTCCCTTACCACCAATCCCCTTGGGGATGTCAGCTTTTGCTCAGATTTAGTGCCAATGCTAGCTGAAGAAATAAAACTTCAGTAATCAAAATGGTTGTCCAATCTCATCTTAAAAACCTCCAATGTTGGAGCATCCACAACCTCTGGAGACAAGTCGTTCCATTGAATAATTGTTTCTGTCAGGAAATTTCTCCTTAGTTCTAAATTGGATCTCTCCTTGATTAGTTTCCACCCATTGCTTCTTGATGGATGGATACTGTTGGATGGATATTGTTGAGACATATCTTTCTTCCATTTATCCATGGATGACATATTTGGGGTCTGATGTGGCTACATCAAATTTGCAGGAAGAAAAAGTAACAGAATCCCTAGTAAAGAAGGAAATTTGTTCAGAGAGAGAGAGAGAGATTGCCACTGCCAAAGTCGGCCATCATACAAACTGTAAGCCAAAAGCAAAAATGACAGGTGGTGGTTGCCTGTATGCAAAGGAAGAAAAGTCTTGAAGTATTATTTCATCCTGGTGCAATCCAGCTGACTCAGGCAAAGTCAATGTGAGATGCTAAAGAGTGTTTGAAGTCTATGAATTGTTAAAAAAAAAGAGGAAGAGAAAAAGTGAAGTGAAAAAAACAGGAATGAAGATAAAACAGCTTCTGTCAAGCAGGTTCAGCAACAGAAAAAGTTCATCGGAAGAATTCAATCCAGCAATGAGAGAAGACTTTCTTTCCCGCTCCTTTTGCAAAACTACAAAGAAGAAGCAGAAGGAAGGAAATGAAGTAGTTCTGCAGGACAACTCAGGCATTTTGGGGTCACAATTCTCATAGTTAAAAAGCAAGGGTATATATTCTGTAAGGTATAGGTGGCTAGAAAATACAAGAAGCAGCTGCATGTTGGGATTCTTTTATCAAACAAGCAATTTGAGAATACTGCTAGCTTTGATAATAAATGGAAATATTAAATTGCTGGTCACTTATTATCCAGGCTTAATAGTATGGAAAGTTAGATAGATTTAGGCTAATTAGTACTGGGTCCTCTGAACTTGCTCAAGATTTGGCTGAGTTCATAATTTGGCTTTGAATAAGACATCAGACAGGGAAAAAAAGAGATAATTGCGACCATGACTAATTTGTTCTTATAGATACCCTGTTGCTTAATTTTCAACAGGAATTCCTGGTTACAACGAGGTTAAAATCTCCTAACTCTATCTAGCTAGACTTGGGATGAAAAGCAAGGTTCTATCTTGCTGTAAGTAAATGTGAATAAGTGAATGACTAGGCTTTTCCAATACATCAAATTACAGTATGGAGAATTGGGTTTGATAAGTTTTGTGAAACTATGGTATGTAATCAAAGATTTAAGACCAAGTATTCTGCATGAACCCTGCCAGTTGCAGTCTATTCAGTGACGCATAGTTAGATAAAATAAGACTTAGCATAATGGATATATCCAGTGAATTACTTCCTTTTGACTCAATAAGAAGAGGGAGGAAAGAAGATTTCAAAATATGACTGTTTATAGATCACTGGATAATATTGCGAAGAAGCAAATATTACAGTGGGCTACATGTTGTCTACTCTGCCACTCTTTTCCATACATGCCTCAAATTTCCTTTTTAATTGAAAAAAAAGGACCTAAGGAAAGTTTTTAAATCTTTAGAAAAGTTAAAAGGAAAGATGTAGGTATGCTTACTTTTAAATAAAGTCAGTAATCTCATTATATTCAGTGAGCTATAACTAGTTTCTGAACAGGATCAACAATTTCACAATAAGCATTCAGTAAACTGAAATTGTTAAGCATGGAATGAAGTGTTTGCAGCAAACATCATGAATAAATTTCACTGTATGTTGTTACACTTCTCAAGATAAAGCAGCTTTCCAAAATACCCTGATTTGCATATTGACAAGAGTTAGCCAGGAACTGTGATTATTTCAAATGAAACAGATTGTTTTGTTTCAGAATTTTAGGACAGGTACATGTTAGATGAGTGCAATTATACTTTTCCGGTGCAAAATGAATTATGTGTGAAAGGGAGGGAGATACAAATAGCAATAGCACTTAAAACAGCACTTATACAGCTTCATAGTGCTTTATAGCCTTCTCTAAGCAGTTTACGGAGTCTGTAGATTGTCCTCAACAATCTGGGTCCTCATTTTACCGACCTCGGAAGGATTGAAGACCAAGTCAACCTTCAACCAGTGAGACTGAATTCCTGGCAGTGAGCTCAGTTAGTCTGCAATATTGCATTCTATACAAGTAAATAATATAATTTGTAAAAGCACATTACTAGTTTGTCACTAGCAGATGAACTAGGTCTCTCTAATTCAAGGAAAGCATTTTTGTAGCATAGTCCAGAGTGTCTATTTATTTTACCAGAACCTTGGTGGATAGCAGATGCTTAATAATGACATTAATTCACCCTGTAACTTTCATTCATAGAATGATTTATTTGCAGTACAGGACTTGAACCTTTTAGATTAATATGATGATTAATTAGCTATCAAGGAAGTTAATAATGGTTAGAAGATTTAAACATATCAGGTATGTCCACCCCATGGCCCATGGGCTACATGTAGCCCTGGACAGCTAGTAATGCAGCACCACAAGATAATAAAAAAATATAAAATATAAAGGAAATTTGTTAGTTATATACTGTACATTAACTATATTATATATATTTACATGTGGCCTAGGATAATTCCTCTTTATTCAATGAAGCCAAGGCAACCCAAAAGGTTGGACAACCATGATATTGAAGGAAATGGGCAGGACCCTAGTTGTCCAATAAGCTCACAACATGCTGAGTAGATGTAGAAGAAAAATACCTAGGAGGAGGGGGAACAGAATAGTGTTGCAATAGTGGTGAATATAATGCAGTTATAGTTATGTTACTAACAGCAACATTGCTCTACTTGGAGAACATTTGAAATGTTGATGAGTTTAAATATTTTGGGACACTGATATTTTTCTGTCATGAGAAAAAAATAGTATTTTATTTTTCAAAGATTTTGATTTAAGGGGATGAATGTTTCCTGCAGAAGCCAATTTTGATAGAAAAATGCATGCCTCTATAAAGAAAGTGATGGAGCAAAGGTCTATCTGTTCGCCTGTCCAAAACTTGACATAGTTGTATTCGGTTGTCAATTTTATGAAAGGCATTCCTCAGTAGTAGAATACTTACTGAAGATTTTTATGCTTGGCTTATGAAAAGACTAATGAAAAGAATTTTTAAAAATGCTCCAACTGTTATAACCGACAAAAAATATATCATTGAGTTACATTGATTTATAACAGCTTTTAGAGAATGTTATTATATAAACCCCTAATACAGGGCAAGAATTGCTTTATGTTTGTATCATATGTAGTATCACAGTATTTGAACAGAATTCCATTCAAATTGCAGATATTTTAGATTGTGCTGATTTGAGGAAATGGTATAAAGAAGATTTTGATACACAGAGCAATGGTTACTTTATAGTGTTGCCAGTTTGTTTGGTTTATTGTAATGCCAGGCTTGAGAGCAACATCAAGGAACAGATAAAATAAATGTTTGTTGTATTGGCTGTTTCTATGACATCTTGAAGTTAATGGGAATAGTAATCTAAGTGGAAATGGAAGGTACCAGTTTGAGGAAAACTAGTTTCAGTCTAGCTCAAAGTTATCAGAATATCACCAACAGACTATCTGCAGTGGAACCCAGAATCCTATTCAGATCAAAATCAATCTCAGGTGGAGATAAAGAAAAATCAGGTCTATGTATTGTATAAATAAAATAATGATGATGATAATAATAATAGATAAGCACTTGCAGCATAACACCTCAGCGATAACAATTGTCAATAAGAAAGACAAAAAAAGTCTGGATAGTGGATATGGCCAAACCTAAATACAGCAGAATAGAAAAGAAAGAACTGGGAGGGGGGGATCACAATACAAAGACCTGCAAGTAAAAATAAAACAACTATGGAAAAAGAAAACAAAGATAGTATGAACAGTGATGGCACCTTGGATATAATCCCAAAGCAACTTGAACATTACTTAAATATCATTGGCATTGACAAAATCACTTTCAGTCAATTGCAAAAGGCATATTTACTTGGAACAGCTTATGTCTTGCAGTGATACCTTTAACATAATCAAACAACAATGTCTGCCTATCCCAGATTTCATTCATCAATAGGTGTATGAAAGTGCCAAATACAGTCTAAACATCTGGTTGACTATGTGATTAACTGTAATAATAGCAATAGCACTTAGACTTACATACTGCTTCATGGTGCTTTACAGCCCTCTCTAAACTGTTTACAGAATCAGCATATTGCGCCCAACAATCTAGGTCCTCATTTATCAAAGTGTGCTACTTAAAACAATAACAAAGCAATCCATAAAAACAATTTCAATAAACAAATATTAACATAAAGCAATCAATATCACAATAAATTTAGAACAACATCCTGAGGATAGAATTGAATGAATATATCTCTAGTGTAAACAGCTGTTACCTAGATCATCAGATAAGTAAAAGGGATATGGAACAACCAGATCTTTTTCACTAACACATTAATGAAATAAAATGTATTTCAGTCCCTTTTAAAGATCATCATATTTCTACAGAGAGAGGTGTGGTAGAATGTAGTCTGGAGTCCTTGGAAGGAGGGGTTCTTTCCTGGAAGGCAAAGAGACAACAGAAGTTGGAATGTCTGGTAGGCAGGAAGAAGGCAAGGACAGACCCTCCCTTACAATTCAAAGAGGATGTCTATAGTTGTGTAGCTAATTGCTTTAGTTTGACAAGATTCTGTCTGTAAGTGAACAACAATAAAGAGAAGTACTCAGTAGTATGGTAACTGCATGTGTTTTGCTTGGTTCTTTGGACCTGACATTAAAGTGGTGGTTTCCAGAATAATAGGGCCAGATTCTAAAGGCTAAAATCTTAGATAACAGCAACCTGGAATGAGAAACCAAAATAAAGCTCTATTCAGATGAACTTAAGGAGTAGACAGGATTGTTGGAAGAAATAAGGGTAGCAGTAGAAAGAGGAGGAGGACTCTGTAAATATAAGCACCAGTAGTTTAAAGAAGATATCATGAACTTTGCAGTTTAAAATAATAAAAGAGACCCATTGAAACTTTAAAAAAATGCCTCTTTATGCAGTATGTATAATCTGCCCCTTTCTTGGTGAATTCTGGATAATGTGTAACTACAGAAAACAATAAAATTCAACAGGAGAAATCTTCAAATCAATTATTATGATGAGCACCATCCTTCAATCAACTGGGGAATATGTAAGATTTGGGAACTTTTTTTGTTCTCCTTCACTCCAGCCTACAGCGTTTTCTATTTTTTCTATAGTTCTTTTGAAATTGCTCTTGTTTTACCAGCTGCCTTTTTGGTTCTGAATCAGGTGTACGGTCATCATCATGTTGTTTTGATCAGATAACAGGTCACTTGCAACTGTTTCTGTATTTTGATGTCACTCCTATTCCCCAACTGAGAACATTTGTAATTAGACTAAGCTTTTCCATCATATTCATCTGTGGAAAGGGGGTTCATAACAAAGTAAAGGATTGGGATGTGATTTCTCTTTGTTTAATAAACACAATGACACCATCACACTTGGGAGTAGCAGCCACAAGAAAAGAGCTTATTTGAAATGCAGTCGAGTTATTAACACAGCAAGAATGGAAGCTGATTGATATAATTCCAAATGCTTGCAATTATCTTCCCTGACATCTACTTACTAACAAATTTTCATAATTATGTTACCAGCATTTGCAGAACGTATTGATCAGCCGTTAAGTTCTCTGAATGGGCTCACAGGAAAGTGCGTAGTGTAGGACAAGAAGCTAGCCCATTTCAATGACTTATAGAGCTGCTTTGTTTCAATACACATTTTAGGATTCGGATGTATTATATTTAACTGAAAATAGAAAAGAAAGTTGATTATCTCTTCCTCTTAGCCTTGCAGGAGCAGGAGGGGTAAGAGAGCACATGCTCCAAGGTGTTTTCATAAAACATCAAGCAATATTTGTCATTGCACACAGATGCAGTTAGAGTCTCTTTCCAATAAAAACCCTGTCTCAGGTACGGCTAAGACTTTAAGACAGAGCATATGCAAGTAGCAACATGTGGTCAGGCATCTGGATAAGTATTCTAATTTTCAGAATGTCAAACAGTTATTGGTTGATGCAATTTCTTTCTGTGCATTTTTTCTCCTAGAAATAGTATTTCCTAACTCACAGAGCAACTTCCTCTTTTCAGTGTCTTAAAACCAGATGTGCAATCTCCTCTAGGTAGTTTTTTTTTTCTTTCAGATTTCCTCTCCCTCCAGCCACCGTTTTCCCTTTATTTCTCCATAAAGCAAATGTGTAATGCATCAATCTCCACAAAGCACATCCAATCAATTACCTTGGTGGGCATAACATGCATATGACAACCTTCAACATCTCCTTACAGAATCCCACAAAAATGAAATTTCATCTAGACATTTAAATTAAAACCTCCTTGAAGGAGCAAGGGGAAAAAGGATGGTCTACTTCTGTCAGAGATCAAGAAGGAGAATCTCAGATCAAAAGAGACCTGTTGTTTATGAGCTGAAAATGTGCAAATTATAACAGCAGATTACCTGAGAAAGATTGGAAACAAGGTTTTGAGAAAATTGGACTCTGCGCAATATGTATTGGGCACCCAAACCAAGAGTTGCTATAATTATTATTGCTACATTTATTGTTACTCACTTCAAAAGTCTGACTGGTTGTATTATGAATTTGCCTGTTCTTTTTAGCTTGCTTGGCAAGTGCTAAGGAGACCAGGAATTACTACTCTCAATACCTGTATGGTGCAATAAAGATTGTCTCTACAACCAAAACGTTTGTTTATTTTTATGCATCTCTGACCCTTTTCCCACCCCATGTGTGGCCACTAATCTCCTGGAAGATAATGACATACTGTTCTTGACAAAACATTTTACTTTATCCAATCCCCTTTTAGTGAAGTGAGTCATTATGTGGATTTGAGAGTTGACACAACATACAATTTAATTGTTTATGGCATAGCTGTTAAGTACACCAATAATTCAATCCTATGCAAATTACCTTGACCGTAAGGAGGATTTTCTTCTGAAAAGACAGATACAGGATTGCTTGCTAATATAAACCAATTCTGCCTATGTTCTGTTCTGTATGTAAAGTGGATGACTCCAAATCTACCATTCTGATTGGCTAAGGAAAAAGAACAGTGGATTGGTTCACTAGGAACCAATCCAAAGAGCTGCCAAAAAGGCGGCAAATCCAAATAACTGCCATTGGCTGCAAGCAGGCAAGCCAGCCTGTATAAAAGGGCTGGCCCCGGCTTCAGCCGGCGTTCCGTTACTGACTGGTTATAATAAAAGTATTTGTTGTTGGAACCCGGTCTACCTCGTGTGTTTTCCGAACAAAACACTGGCGACGAGGATGGGATCGTCCTGAACGGAACAAACCTGCACGCGGTGATAAGAAGCCCAGACTACAACCAAGATGTCTGGAAACAACGCACCGCCTGCACCCTTCAATCCCGACGAAGAGGATTGGGATTCCTATGCTGATCGCTTCCAAATGTACTTGGAGAGCAATGAAATGGAAGGCATTTCCGAACAACGAAAGAGAGCCGTGTTCCTGACGCACTGCGGAACAACCGTGTTTAAAATGGCAAAAGCCCTCGCTAAGCCTCGGGACGTTAAACAATTAACGTGGACAGAATTACAGAGACTCCTAAAAGCACACTACGCTCCGATGGTGTCTAATTTAATAAAGCGACATGAATTTTACCGAAGAGACCAGAGAGAGGGAGAAACCGTCGCCGACTTCGTCGCTGCACTCAGACAAATAGGGGGTGAGTGTGAATTCTCAAACATAGACGAGGCAATGAGAGATCGCGTGGTGTTGGGCCTGAGAGACTCAACCGCACAGAGTAAAATGCTCAATAAGCCCAACATCACCGTTACCGAAGCCATTGCGGAAGCCACAGCCGCTGAAGCTGCGAAAAAATCTGCAGTGGCCCTTAAGAAGATGAACACACACAGCGATGAAACATCAGCCAAAGATAGAAAGCATCCTGCCACCACGACCCATTATGAAGAGTCGGGCGAAACAAACGAATCGAGCGAAGAGGACGACGAGGTCCACCGTTTGCTCACAAACAAAAAAGAGCGCGAAAGGAGAAAGTGGCGGGAATGCGCTGGCTGCGGAGGAAACCATCCACGAGCCGAATGCAGATTCCTCGATGCCATCTGCCGACATTGCAAAAAAAGAGGGCACATCGAGAAGGTCTGCAGAAACAAAAAATCCTACAGCCCAACGAGACGCAGAAATTCCCCAACACGAGCCGAGCCCAATCGAGCCGAAAGAAAATGGCAACAAGAAAAGCGAGCCAATACACACCAAACTGTCATTATCCAGAGCTCCCAGACGGAAAGTGGGAGAAAAATTAAAATCGTCGTAGAAATCGAGGGAAAACACTGCAAGATGGAAGTGGACTCGGGGTCCTTCCTCTCCATGGTATCGTGGGACACAATTAAACAGTTAGTCCCAGGTATCAAAACCAAAGACTTGATGAAGCAGCACCTAACCCTCAAAGACTTTCAGGGAAACCAAATCCCTGTGATGGGCAAGGGACATTTTCAAGTCGCCTACAAGAATCACATCAAGGTGCTTCCACTGACCATAGTCAACCAAGACAGACCGAGCCTCCTGGGCATCGAGTGGTTCGCGCCATTGGGCATCGGGATGACCGGGGTCGATCGAGTGACTACAACCGGCTGGGAAGACGACCTCGTCCGAGAATTCCAGGACGTTTTTGACGGATCACTGGGCAAGTACCGGGGAAACCCCATTTCTTTCAATTTAAACCCCCAAATAGCCCCACGAAGAATAAAAGCCAGGCGAGTTCCTTTTGCACTAAAGGCAAAAATAGAGGAACAGCTGGACAAATTAGTAGCCCAAGGGGTTTTAGAACCTGTGGACCATGCCAAGTGGGAAACGCCTATCGTCACACCCATTAAACCAGACGGGTCCATCAGAATCTGTGGTGACTATAAGGCTACCCTGAACCACGCATTACAACCAAGCGCATACCCGGTGCCAGTAGTCCAGCATTTGCTTCATTCCCTGGGAAATGGCAAAGTTTTCGCCAAACTCGACTTGGCACAAGCCTATCAACAACTCCCAGTAGACCCAGAAACAGCAGAAGCGCAGACTATTGTCACCCATAAGGGCGCATTCAAATGCCACCGACTCCAATTTGGAGTAAGCGTAGCCCCTGGCGTCTTCCAGAGTCTAATGGAATGCCTTCTAAATGGCATACAAGGAGTCGTTCCCTATTTCGACGACGTCCTAATCTCGGCCAGAGATGAAACACAATTAAGGAACAGACTGAAAAAGGTTCTGACTAAGTTTAGAGAATCTGGCCTCAAGGTTAAAAGAGAGAAGTGCTGTCTAGTTAAAAACAACGTTGAATTTCTGGGATACTCAATAGACGGAGAGGGTATCCACCCCACAGATAAAAAAGTTAAGGCGATAAATGACGCTCCTGAACCTAGAAATAAAACAGAACTACAAGCGTTCTTAGGATTAATTAATTTCTATAATGTGTTCCTGCCAAACAAAGCCACTATAGCAGAACCGCTACACCGCCTGCTAGACAAAAAGGCAACTTGGACTTGGGGTTACAAAGAAAAAAAAGCCTTCCAAAATATTAAAAGACTGCTAACATCAACAAACGTTCTCATCCAATTTAGCGACACTCTGCCATTAACAGTGACCTACGATGCTTCACCATATGGAGTAGGTGCCGTCCTGAGCCACCAACTACCGGATGGCAGAGAAGCACCCGTCGCATATTATTCTAGGACTCTATCAAAAACCGAGCGGAATTATAGCCAATTGGACAGGGAAGCTCTAGCAATTGTCGCTGGAGTAAAACATTTCCACGAATATTTATATGGGAGGACTTTTCGAATCATAACGGATCACAAACCGTTAATGGGGATTTTGGCGGGAAACAAGCCAACACCTAACATACTGTCACCGAGAATGACGAGATGGTCAGAGTTCCTGGCGGCTTATTCCTACACTCTGACACACCGACCAGGGAAACAAATTTCCCATGCGGACGCTTTGAGCAGAGCGCCTTTACTAACAACCGACGCAGACCTGGCACCAGCGATGACAACGCTACAAATCGAGACTTGCCCCGATCTACCCATATCAGCGTATGATGTCGCCAGAGCCACCGCGAAAGACTCATTGACTGCCCGCGTTCTTAGCTGGGTAGGTAAAGGCTGGCCGGAGAATCAAAAAACTGAAAATTCTAAACCTTTCCGGTCCAGACAGACTGAACTTTCCATCCAAAAGGGGTGTTTGTTGTGGGGTGATCGGGTAGTAATCCCTGCTAAACTGCAGCCCAGGGTTCTTAGGCTTTTACATGAAGGGCACCCCGGAATGGTTAAGATGAAAAGCCTCGCCAGAAGTTATGTGTGGTGGCCGGGTATTGATAAGGACATAGAGTATTGGGTAAGCTCATGCCACAAATGCCAGGCAATTAGACCATCCCCACCAAAAGCACCTGTTAAGGACTGGGAAACCCCTCGAGGACTGTGGTCAAGAATACACATTGACTTCGCGGGGCCTACCAAGGGGCATACCTTTCTGATTGTCGTTGATGCCTATTCCAATTGGCTTGAAGTAAAAATCATGCCATCAACGACAACAGAAGCCGTAATAAAGCAACTAGACAGCCTGTTTGCCACCCATGGTTAAAAATAAAATAAAAAATTTTAGTTTTAGTTTTAGTTTTAAAAATAAAACTAACATTCAATACGACCAAAAAGAGCCAACAAAAGACTCACCGTTTGAAGAGACCCACGGAAAGAGACCATCGGAAGGGGCCAGCCAAGCCAGCTCGACCTGCCCCGAGGAGACGGGAGGGAGCGGCAGAACCGCCGGCCTAAGAAACTCAGGCGGCGGAAAAATGGCCGACTCACCCTTCCAGACGGTTCCAGAGAGAAGGACGGACGACACAGCAGCCCCATCCGAACCGGTCGAAGTCTTCACTGAAAATGAACCGCGCAGGTCAAGTCGAGTCCGAAAAAGCCCCACCTACCTGCGAGACTACGTCACCACGTAGGACTGAACTAAGGAGGGAGGGGTGTTCTGTATGTAAAGTGGATGACTCCAAATCTACCATTCTGATTGGCTAAGGAAAAAGAACAGTGGATTGGTTCACTAGGAACCAATCCAAAGAGCTGCCAAAAAGGCGGCAAATCCAAATAACTGCCATTGGCTGCAAGCAGGCAAGCCAGCCTGTATAAAAGGGCTGGCCCCGGCTTCAGCCGGCGTTCCGTTACTGACTGGTTATAATAAAAGTATTTGTTGTTGGAACCCGGTCTACCTCGTGTGTTTTCCGAACAAAACAGTTCTAATCTAAAGTGAATATGTGTGGAGATCCTTTCAACTAGTTTTAAAGAATGAAAAAGCAAGTTGGCTCTCTTCATGAAAAATTTAGGCACAAAACCCTACATTGTTATAACTGGGACAAATAAAATTGTGCTTGGGGATTCTCTATTTATATTGCTCTTCACTAGGTAGGTGTTCCTAGATGGAAGAATCTCATTGACACACAATATGATTGGTCACTTGTTTCCACTTAATTCGATGTGAGGTGGTTGTAAAAAGCATTATTAGGAAAGGAATGAAAAGATCTTGTGTAAGTGTTGTTCTGTTAAAAAAAACAAGTATGTTCGTCACATGGGCCCTGGACCATGGCACAAGTCTAGAAGTTTAATACTGTACAGATAACACTAAAAACAATTAAAAGAGACAGGAAATTTAAAAATGTACTTTAAGACTTCTAAATGTTCATATATTGGAAGGAAAGGAACATTATGAAGAGTTTATGGGCCAGGTACACCATCAATTCAAAAAATAGTAAAATCCAAACATTTCAAACATTATACAATGAAATTGAAAGCGATATTGGTATTAAAGGCACAGAGCTAGAAACTCTGTGGCCATGAATTCTAGTCTTGCTCTTGGACAGACAAGATGAGGCATGTTTGCATTAACAGAGTTCTTTCTGCTTCCTTAATAGGTGTCCCAAAATAATATTATAAATCACTTATTGAATTCAGGGAAGAATTCAAATACTTCAGAAATCTTGGTTCTTTTGGCTGAGTAAATCTCCAGGAAATCGCCCTCCTTCATTGATGTCTTTGGATGTTTCCTTCTTTTTGCAGGGATATACAAGGGGCACTGTTTTCGAATCAACCATTTTCCCGAAGACAATGACTATGATCACGATAGTTCTGAATATCTTCTCCGTAAGTAAAAAAAAAAAAAAGCCAAAATGTATCTAAATAGGTATTGGTGCTTAGAAGAGGATATCTGTGTGATTTGTTTCTTTTTAGAAAAACAATCTGAATATAATGCTTGGATTTGCAAGCATGAATGTGATACCATAGTATTAACACCCCCAGAAAATTTAAATCAATAATTTTGTCATTTTAATTATCAATATTTCAGTTTTACATTGTTGAAAATCCACTGGTATATCTGTACCAAAGAAAAATATTCCATAAAATGTAAGCAGCTTGTGAAGGCTTTTGTGCGGCTCCTGGAGTCTCTACCTATTTGGCTGCCAAATTTCTGTGGCTGGGTCCATTTGTTCTGGTTTTGGCAGAATCTCCTATGAAGTACCATAAAAGAAGTAACCGGCAGTGCCTCAGTGTAACAGTCTGCAATGAGAGAGAGGATAAATATGGCTATTTAATGCCACTGTGGTTTCCATTTTCTTCCTTTGTTTTGCAATAGACTTTATACAGTTTGCTATCAGGTTTCTGCTGCTGAATTCCACCGTACATTTTAAGTTCCTTATTGTTTACATTCCAAGATCCTGAGAATAAAGTAACAGTCCATGTTATTAAATGACTTCCCACTCATTAAAGAATTGTCCCGCTTGTCAAAGATCCGAAGAAAAGTGACACAACTTTCTTCCAGCTTTCTTCCATCCAAAAAAGTTTGCAGGGCATCCAAAAGAGATTATTCCCAGGCATTGTGTGACAGGTTGATCCAACTTCAGTTTTCAAAGACAGGATATGAAGCTAAGAACTAATGAAAGCTGATTTAAAGAGAGGATGAGCCTTAACAGAGGTAGAGAGGGTGATAAATGAATTTGATCAATAGCTTTGAGCAAACAGGTCATGATGACATATATCTAAATCATACAGTATTTCTCACTGATCCAGGCCAGTTTGGGGCAAATTTGCAAAATCCCTCCACCACTTATTCCTTGAACATCAGTCAGTTTGTTCTTATCTTTGCTACTTGTACACATTCCCCCCCCCCAAGTAATATTTTATTGTTTCTGCTACTTATTTATTTTTCATTTATATTCTGATTTTCCCTCAAAAAGATGTACATGGCATCAATTTTATGTTATCTCAGTGAGCCTACTCCTTTTCTCTCTGATTTATCCACATTTGCATGCTTTCATTTACTGTTTTCCTCTCCGATATTAACACCTAATTATTCTTCTCTATGAGCTCTGTTTCTCAACCATGGTCTATATTGCTTCTCCTGAATGCTTTCACTCTCTGCTTAAAAGTCTTTCTTGTTAGCCAGCTGATTTTTCAGTTCAGTTTTCTAAACACTGGCCAATCTGTCAGGAAAAAATAGAAAATCAAAAAAAATTGCCAAGAGAAGAAGAAATCGAAATTGCTGATAGCTGAAGCTATCTTTTTAGCTTTTTCATATTGGAATGTTACAGATACTTGAAAAATTGCATGCATTAATGCTGCTGAAAATACTTACATTATAAACTCTTAGAAATCAAGTTTGTCTTTTAACACTAACTTGTAATCATAAAATGCCAAATAACGACAGCTGGGTTGCCAACTACTAGCATTCCTGGGGCAGGAGGTTTGGGCAATGTCCTTTTCCCCTCATGTATGGACAATTGTAATGCATTCCACATGGGCCTGCCCTTGAAAAGCATTTGGAAACCTCAATTGGTGCAGAAATAGCTGCTTAAGGCCCTGTCACACTGCCCAACGGATGCAAAACGTTTGTAAAAAGGACACAGCAGACGAGAAAAATGTTCCATCCATTGTTATCTGCTCTCAAAAGGGGAAAAAATTTGCATAAGCAGAGCGGATAACACGGAAAGGAACGGACGGGGGGAGGACGCAGAGCGGATGGAAAGCGGATGTGGAATGGAAGCCTAGCGGATGGAAGCGGATGCAGAACGGATGCAGAGCGGATGCGTAGAGGATGCAGAGCGGATGCAGAGTGGATGCATAGCGGATGACGCGGATGCGTAGCTGCATCCGCTTTCATCCTTTCTCCGTCCGTTCTACTAACGCTGCGCGTCCGTTACACTTCCTCCCTGCGTCCGTTTACCGCTGGAATGGATTTGAGTTGCGCGGATGCGCAGCGGATGCCTAGCGGATATAGCAGATGCGTAATGGATGCAGAACGGATGTCCCCCGTATGCCTAGCGGATGCAGAACAGATGCATTGGATACATTTTCTGCTCAAAAGTTTTGAGCAGCTCAAAACCTTCTGAGCGGATGAAATGTCAATAGATGGATGCTGGACGGATAGAGAGGAAGCAAAATGGAGGCAGTGAGTACAGAACGGAAGCATCACGTTAACCAATGGATGGCAAGTGTTTTTCTCCGTTTTACATCCTCTTTCCATCCTTTGGTGCAGTGTGACAGGGGCTTTACATGCTGACTGGGTCTACCTCAATTGGTGCAGAAGTAGCTGCTTGCATGCTGACTGGTACTGTGGGAGCTGCATTGTCTTCCAAACTATTTTTACCACAGTGCAGGATTCAGATAATAGTTTAAAAAGAGTTACAAGGCTTAAAGTCTGGTTTTCTCCAAATACCCTCCTGTAGAAGGTATTGGGAATCATCTAGAATACAGGTGTCAAACTTGATTGATGTATTGCAACATTTTTTGCCTTGGCGGAGCCAGGGTGATTGTAGCCTGCACATGACACATTTGGCCTGTAGGCTGCCAGTTTGACAGGCCTGGTCTAGAAGGAGAGAAGGAAGAGCTGCTACAAAGACAACAATCAGATAAGGTGATTTTGAACCCATTCCAAAAAACTAATTAGAGAGATCTAGGCCCTTCCCTAATTTACATAAAGATAAGTGATGAAGGGGGATAGCACTTTTGGACTTGCAAGATTCTGTACTACAGATGTGACAATAAAAAGTATTCTTGGCCGATACGGCATTAAGTTTCTTAGTTTGGTCTACCATTAGGGTTGACACAAACAGAATCTACCCACCCATCCCAAGCAGTGGTGGGATTCAAAATTTTTTACTACTGGTTCTGTGGGTGTGGCTAGATGGGCATGGCAAGTGGGTGTGGCCATGTGACTGGGTGAGCATATGTTTTTTTTTGCAGCATCCCCTCCATTTTTTAGGGTCTTCTGGGCCTCAGGCAAACGTCCGGGAGGCATTTTTGCTTGCAGAAAACTTCCCTGGGGTGCAGGAAGGAAAAAAACAGACCCTCGGGTCAGGGGGCATGGCCAGCCAGAAGTTACTACTGGTTAGGCGACCCACACCAAATCCTTGCTACTGGTTTGCATGAACCGGTGCAAACTGGCTGAATACCACCACTAATCCCAAGGCATATCTGCAAGAGATCCTTGCTGTGTCTCTCCATGTCTTCTCAGACTCAGCAGGAGAGGACTTGTTTTCAGGAGCTCTAGTGCTAGAACTATATTCCTATTTGTGATTCTTAGAAAGTTATTAAAAATTGTCTTTTTGAAAGATCCTTTGGGAGGGTAGAATTAAGGAACAGATTATCTGATGGTGATAATGGTAGCACTATCAGAATAGCTGTAATTTATTGAGTATTCTCATAGATTGTTTTAAATTAGGGATGTTATAAGTCATAGTACCAAGGATGTTATTTTTATATATAGGTATAGGTATCTTTTTTTTTTTAGTTTTTTGCCATTAGCAGTGTAGTGAAAAAGTCTGATGTAGCATTAAAACCATTTTAAATAAAGCAGCTAGACAAAAAAAATAAATGTACAGGCAGTGACATGAAAATAATATATTCTGTCACAGTATTAGGGAACAATAAGGTGCTAAGATAAAAAGCAGATGACACGGATCAGTAATCAGTTCAGCTTTAGGCCATTGATCTAATACAGTTAACTACAGAAGGGCTGATAGCAACATGCAGCCTTTATTTTCAAGTTATCCAGCAGTTTTCAGGATTCAGGTTTAAGGAAAATGAGGGTATTGTCATTCAAGATTAAAACAAAAACAGAATCCCTTCTTGCAGACAAATTAAAATAAACTTCTATGCCACCCAACCAGTAAAGGAAGCATGAATAAGAAATGGTTTGCTATGCACAACTAGCTCTTTTGGTATGTCCTATATCAAATTATTTTGCAGGAATCCTCACAGTAAAACATACCTGTTAGACAATGGCAGGATAATTGGTTCTCATTTTTAAGCTCAGACAAATTAGAAGTTTGTTTCCTCAGTAAAAAGAAGAAAAATTTAAATAATGAAATGTTTTGGTGTTATTCTTCATGAAGAGACCAGAGTGGATTAGTTTCTTCATTTTTTAAGATGCAAAGACTTAAAGTCCAAGATTTAATTAGTCTTGCATGAGATTAAAAAATTGTCAGCTTGGTGAATATTTTTTTTTTAATTCTCTGAAAGTTCAAAAATACTTACATATTAACCGAACAACCTTCCTCAACTTAATTCCCATCCAGGGTTATGGCTACAAAACTCACAAAACTTCCAGCTAGTATGGCCAGTGGGTAAAAGTTATTGAAATCAGTATCCCAGTTGTAGCAGCATATAAATTTAATAAGGAAATATCCAGAGATTGCCTAGTTGTGGTATGCTATTCTAGGGAATGACACCAAGGAATTATAATAAGCATGAATCTATTTAACCTTATAAGACTTTCCTGAATGGCTGAAATAGACAACAATAGTAATAAAGTCTTTAGTTACCTTTTTCATGAGAAATATTTTTCTCTCTCTCCTTAGGTATTAAACAATCAAAATTATTGGAATTTATTATTTTTATAGTGCTCATACACAGCTGGTTGTTAGTGCTAGTCATTCCACAATTATTTTGAAAAGGAGGCTTTAGTTCCTTCTTTCCTTTTGTCCATTCCTCTATCATTCTTTAACTTAATGAAGTTTCTATAAAAGAAAAAAATGCCAGGTATTAATATTATGATACACACAACAATGTGAGATCACAGACGCCAGAAGCTAAAGTGTTCTTGGATTTTAGAATTCAGACAGAGAAGTACCTGCCACCTAACACCCCAGATTTGGCAATTGTAGACAAGGAAGACAAAAAAGCAGGGGTGGGATATGACAGGTTTAATTACCAGTTTGGGAATTACGAGCTTCCCTGCACACTGTGAGCTGTGCACCTGTAAATCGTCATCAGCACGTGCTGTGCAGAGAAGCAGCCTTTGAAACAGCCCTCTTTTCCTGCTTTTTTAACTGCAGCTGTGCCTCAGCAATCAGGAAATAAAGATCAGGTAAGAACCCCGGATGGGCAGATGGGCAAAACATCAGCAGACATAGAACCGGTTCTGTGTCTGCTGCTCTTCAGAGCTACCAGCTTTACAGAGGTGGACAGAACAGGTAGAAACCCACCCCTGCAAAAAAAGTCTGGATAATGGATATGCTATTACCTGAAGACAACAGAATAGAAATTAAAGAACTGGAGAAAAATGACAAATTACAAAGACCTGCAAATGGAAATAGAATGGCTGTGGCAAAATAAAGATAATACCAATAGTAATTGGCACCTTGGGTGCAATCCCAAAACAACTGGGAAACCATTTGAACAACATTGGCATTGACAAATTCATTATCAGTCAATTGCAAAGGGCAGCTTTATTCGGAACAGCTTACATCCTGGACAATATCTCTAACATTATCAAACATCGACATCTGCCTATCCCAGGTCCTTGGTAAGGACTCGATAGCTAGACAAAAATACCAAATCCAGACTGAACATCAGGCTGATTGTGCAATGATTCATAATAATAAAGTGTGGATAATTGGTGTGGCAATACCAGGAGATAGTGGAATAAAAGATGAAGAATTGGAGAAGATCACAGAATATCAAGATCTGAAAATTAAAATGAAAAATGGCCTCAGTGGGCATTAGCTCATTAGGTGCCTTTGATCCAGACATATACTGTGTCAATACATTACAATATCCTAGGTTCTTGAGAAGAATTCAATGCATATGAAAGCCAGCTAAAGAACTGTTATTTCATATTTTTTCTTTGTTATAGCCATCCAACTCAGATGGAATCTGACTAGCATAAAGAACTGAAAAAAGTAAAAAAAAACAATTAAAAATAATAATAAAACCAGACAGATAGCCCAGTCTAAAACAATCGTAACAGCAACAAGAAATAAAAATACAATGCTCTCAAACTACACTATATCCAGACCTCTAAGAGGAAGACCAGTTTTTTAAGAGCTTTTTTGGACTTTAGGAAAGGAAGTAGTAGAAATGAGCACAGGACCATAAATGTGATGTATTCTGCTTTCCGACTAAGAGCTTTCTGCACAGCAGCATCAGTAAGAATGCAAGATACTCCATGTCTTGGTCTGCCCAGAAATTCAGCTAACATGAAAGCCACTTGTTGTCATGCTGAAATATCCATTTGTGATATGTAATATGATTTCTGAGGTTGCCTGAGAAGTTGAGCAGATGCTGGACATCCAGAAGCGTGAGGTCAATTTATTCTTTTCACTACAGCAGGTGCAACTTCTCTGAAACCAATCTTCATTCATGTATGATGTTGTCTGAAAATATTCAGGCATCAAGAGGCTATACTTAGCCCAAAAAAATGTCTTAGCTTGCGTGACTGAGCTGATAGCAAGTCTTGGTCTCTAATCTTCCCTTTATCCTAGAGCCTGGAAGGAAACCAAGTGGAATGAACAGCTGCCACATTCTACCACCCTTGCATAATGAATTGCAGTGCTTCATGGGGACTTTTATTGGAGCATTATCTGCTCACATTGCTTCATTTCTAGACATGTAGAGCAGAACCTATATTCTGTGACAGTTTTCAAGAGGAAGCTACCATTCTTACTAGTCTCTGTTCAGGATAATCAGAACTGAGTCTAATTCTAGAAAATTAACATTCGTTTTCAGGGAAGGAAGAAAAAACAAGTCCTTGTTATTAAAAGGGAAGCACTATTTCCTGAAATAACTTAATCAAACGATGATGATGAAAATATCTACAAGAAGGTATTGTTATGGTCTTTTGCCTGGATATAAGGTTATCACATCTGCCATAAAAAATACAATTTAAGTTACAGTGAAGTATACTTCAATATATAAAAGGAGAAATTCCAAATAGAAAACTATTTTGATATTCAGTTGATAACACTATAAATTTATAACTGGAAATATGACAACATACAGCACTTAGGGACTATGTCTTTGCAAAAACATAGTTATAATTGATTGTGACTTCATCTTCTTGGCAATACTGAACCAGCACCACAACACTCTTCCAAAGCCTCTTGGGAGCTTGACAGCATCACTACATTATCCATATAGAGTAAGATGGAGAAAAACCCATCTGCCAGTTTAGGAGATGAACATTTGGGTTGCCTAAAGGCTCATCATGGCATAGATATTATTATTAAACAAAAGTGGAGCAATCATGCAGCCTTATTTAAACAGCCTTATATGTTGGAACAGCATTTGATAAATATCTCTAATGATCCCTTTTTATCTTCAGAGAGGTGCTGTTATAAAGAGCCCAAATAAGAAATCATGAATGGGGATCAATCTAACATGTTTCCAATGGATTATCCATGTTCTGTTTTGGAACTAGAATCAAGTACAAGTCTGTGAAGGCTATTTGGTATTTCTCAGTAAGATGCTGGAGTATCATAGTAGACCAACTCTTTGTAAAACCAGCCTGCACCTAAATTATCAAATTTTCTTCATTCACCCAATTCCCCTTAATTTCTCTTGGAGATTCCTGGCAGGCAGGGACATCTCTTCTACTTTTTGAAGATGAGGACTGCAATTGTTGTGCCTTAATTCTTAAAAACATTGCCAGGTTTATCAATACGAGTAAACAGTGTAGCCAGAACAGTACTGGTACTTACCTACCTACCTCATTTATAAACTTTTAAATTAAAGCAGGAGGAATTATATAGCTCTACAAACATCCCCTGGCTCTCAGATGAGAGATCAAGTTTGTAATCATAGAGGCCTAACCATCATTTGCTGGCCTTAGAGGCTAACACAATATTATTAATATTTTCACAATGCTGTTGATGACAGAACTTAAATTTCCTTTATTCAGGGGTGGGATTCTACCTGGTCGGATTGGTTCTGTAGAACCAGTTGTTACAATTCTGCGCAGTTCTGAAAACCAGCAAATCGCACACCACTGGCTGGCCCCACTCCTCCCCTCCCCATCCATTCACTCCTTATCTGGCATGCACACCATCCAACTTGCCTGCCTTGTGCCTTCATCTGATTTTTGGTCAATTCCTATTTTTCCTTTTTTTTCCCTGACCATCAGCTGTTCGACTATCAGTTGTGATGGGATATTAGATTAGCTAGAAAGCAGGAAATCATTGGGTTTCTTGCTTTCTAGCTTATCTAAAAGCAGAGCTGAACCTTCCTAGCTTCTATTTTTCAGTGCAGACTCAGGCAATAAATTGCAGAAAGGTAGATCTCTGAGTGAATCTGTGATTCTGTAAGCAACTCAATTTGCCTGCCTGCTTTGCCTGATTTTGGGTAAAAGTTGCTCTTTTTTAATAAAAAAAAATTCAAAATTTACATAAATATTTACAATATTTACATATAAGCCATGCCCAGCCAGTCACATGACCACCAAGCCACACCCACAGAACCAGTTGTTAAGATATTTGAATCCCATCCCTGCCTTTATTTCTATTTCAATTGACAGAATCTCTATTATTGAGAATTTTTATGTAAGTGGCAAGAATCACAGGAATGTACCGTACTTTAAGGCCATGTCACACTGCCCAACGGATGCAAAAAGAACACAACGGATGAGCAAAATGTTCCATCCATTGTTATCCGCTCTCAAAAGGGGCAAAAATTTGCATAAGCAGAGCGGATAACATGGAAAGGAACGGACGGGGGGAGGACGCAGAGCGGATCTATAGAGGATGCAGAGCGGATGTATAGAGGATGCGTAGAGGATGCAGAGCGGATGCAGAGCGGATGAGCTGCATCCGCTTTCATCCTTTCTCCATCCGTGCTACTAACGCTGCGCGTCCGTTCTGCTTCCTCCCTGCATCCGTTTACCGCTGGAATGGATTTGAGTTGTGCGGATGCCTAGCGGATATAGCAGATGCGTAATGGATGCAGAATGGATGTCCCCCGTATGCCTAGAGGATGCAGAACAGATGCATTGGATACATTTTCCGTTCAAAAGTTTTGGGCAGCTCAAAACTTTCTGAGCGGATGAAACGTCAATAAATGGATGCTGGACGGATAGAGAGGAAGCAAAACGGAGGCAGTGAGTACATCGCGTTAACCAATGGATGGCAAGCTTTTTTGTCCGTTTTACATCCTCTTTGCATCCGTTGGTGCAGTGTGACATGGGCTTTAGCTTTTTGTTAGGTTTGGTCAGCAATCCAATGTAATGTGGAAGAATAACACTGGATTGTTTGGTGTTGCAATAAATAAGTAATAAGAATAATAAATTTAATATTATTTAATAATAATAAATAATAAGAATAAGAATAAATAATATATTGTCCTCTAGATTCTACTAGTCTGCAGTTTCCCTAATTCTTTGCAGTTAGCCATAATGTCTGCAACTGATGGGAGTTAAGCATCACGTATTCCTGTTTTAAATTGTTTTAAGATGTTTGAGAAGCAGCAAAGGGATTCAATCAAAGTACAGTTATGAATCTTAGAGTAGAGACTATTAAACACGGTGTATGCTATGAGTATATTTATGGAGAGTTGTACTGAGGATCACAAATCAGAAAATAAGGTGCTAAGTTTAAAGAGCAAGCATTCCACAAATTTCCAGTGTGATGTTAAATAGGGTATAATCATTTCAGTGACATTTATATGGCAATCATTACTTTATGGTTTTCTTTCTGGCTTCCTTTTTTAACACTTGAGGATTTTTTTTTCTGAATATGTTTAATCCAGAACACTCATTCTCCTAGCACAGAGGTGTCAAACTCGTGTTGTCATGGCTGCGTCACATAACATATCACGACTTGCCCCCCTTCGCTAAACTGGATCATACTATAAGATCATACGAAAATAGTTCTTTTGACAAACAAGTCCAGGTCAAGTTCTATCATACTAAATAAACCCAGCCCTTGTGTCCTCAAGCCATTCTGTCCTAGGATGCCAAACCAAGTTATGAGCACCACTGTTCTTCTTTCTGTCTCTAGGTAATTGTGAGCCTGTTCTGAAGCTCTTGCCTAAGGTAATTCTCTTGCAAATCAGTAAGCATCTCACTGTGATTGCAATTTACCCTTAGTGTAGAATAAAAAAATGGTGATTACTTAATGGTAAAATCTGCAAAAGAGACATTGTGAAACAAGGTCATGTATTGATCTTTCCTGACAGAGCCAATTTTCAACATGCTGGAAACCTAATTTTTCCTCTACTTCTAAAGCCTCTCTGTCAATCTTCCTCAGCACTTTTTTCTTCCCTTGTTTCTCTGATTTTTTTTACTTTTATGGTTTGTGCCCCTTTCACCCAGTGCTATTGGAGAATTTGCTGAGGCAGAAAAGAGGCTGACTTTCAAAGCAATAAATAAATCAACAAACATGAAGGAAAGGAACTGTAGAACCAAAGAAGAAAGCCAACACCATGCAAGTTGATCAATCAACCCAGATCTTGAATGGGTAACAAAGAAGGCTGATTATTGCTTAGATTCAGAAGGTAGTGACCGTCCAATGCTCCTTCTGCCCTCTTCTAAGCAAACTCCCTCTTAAAGTATATGTGTTTCTTCTTTTCTGCTTCAGCCCCAGAGAAGGCTGGATGGGTCAGGACAGCTCCCATACAGTCAGTCTTAATTATCCAAAACCACATGCCTACAAGTGGCTGTTCATAATATTGTCTCTCTGGCATTATGCCACCATCTGCTCATCCATTTTTCATTACTCTTCCATGCATTAATTTCTGGGTTATTCTTTATAACCCCGCTAGCTGATAGCTTGTCAGAAGATGTTTCCCCATATTGTAACTCTAGAAAGCTGATTATGGTAATAACCTCATAAATTTACAGTGTTTTGAGGGAGGCTTCCCATTCCAGAGGCAAACATTTTTCCCAAATACAAAACATTCCTTATTCTGATAACATGTCCAATTGCATTACTGTTCCTATCACTCCCTACCATTATATTGGCCAAGGTGATTCTGCTACGGCTGGATAAATTACCTGGTGCACTGCAGATTCAAGGATGTTGATAACCATTTGGCTTTCTTTCACCTTTCTTGAGAGTGTTTCCTGCAATTTTCTGATATTCTGTTGGTATCACTTTTATATTTATTTATTTATTGAATTTATATTGCTGCCTATTCGCCCATGGCAACTCGAGCAGCTTACAGAATATAAAACCACATTTAAAACAATAAAAACTAACAAAAAGAATCAAATAAATCAATAAAGTACAATATAACATTTAATGGGCTCCATCCTGCTCTAGGTTCCCCAGGCCTGCTGGCAGAATCAGGTCTTTAATGCCTCTGGAAGAGTATCAGAGCAAGGGCCATTCTAATCTCTGGGGGAAAGATGTTCCAGAGAGAGGGAGCCACCACACAGAAGGCCCTCCTTCTGGGTCCCACCAGGTGTATTTCCCTCAGGGATGGGACATTCAACATTTCCTGCCTCTCCGCTCTGATGGGTCAGATAGATGTGACCGGCAATAGATGTCCCTCAGATAACCTGGTCCCAAGCCATGAAGGGCTTTAAAGGTGACAACCAGGACCTTGAATTGCACCCGGAAGCAAATCGGAAACCAATGCAGCTCCCGCAGGAGAGGTGAAACATGTGCATACCGGGGTCTGTGCAAAACCATGCAGGCCGCTGCATTTTGCACCAACTGGAGCTTCCAGATGCTCTTCAAAGGCCCATGTAGAGTGTGTTGCAATAGCCAAGACAGGAAGTGAGTAGGCCGCAACTGTAAAATATTGCTGATTTTACAGTGTTTACGAATGCCTGATGTTGATGACAATAATGTAGTTATTTGGAAGCAGCTTCAGTAACTTAATGCTCAAAGTGCTGAGTGTAAATACGATTTGATTAATAAACTGTCACTGAACATATGAATATGGTTTCTAATTGCTATATTTCTTTTAAAAAAATGATAACAAAACAATCTTGCTCTGTTATGGTCCCCTCTCTCTCCTGTCCCCTTTCTTTCTCAGGTATAGTACGTGCCTCCAGTGTGTTCCCCATCCTAAGCACAATCTTGCTATTACTGGGAGGGCTCTGCATTGGAGCTGGGAGGATTTACAGCAGCAAAAACAACATTATTCTTAGTGCTGGAATTCTTTTTGTAGCAGCAGGTAACTTCATCTTTCTTTTATAGGCTTCTTCTTTAATTTTTCAGTGGGCATTGGAAATGGAAAAGGTCATGTCTTCCAAATAATATCAGCAAAGGGATCTTATGATTTACTGGTTGAGATCAGACCTTCACTGAGCCAATTCTGCTGGAATTGAAAGAACAAAAATGTTATTTCTTCAGCCCTTCCCCTTCCACAGCTCCAACTGCCACCATATAAAGTCAGTAGACTTCAGGCTGGGAGGCAAAATTCATGCTTTGCAAACCTCTTTCTTTTCCAACATGGCTGTAAAAAGGAGTGTTGGAGTAATGGAAAGAATGACAAAGCATGTATTTAACAGAATACTACCTATTGCCATGCTGAGTCCCCATTCCCCAAGCACTTTTTAGGAGCCCTGCTTGCTTTTACCCTTCCTAGGAGGCAAGTGGACACATTTCCAAACCACCTGTAGGTTAAACCAACCATCTGGCTCATGGAGCAAATCAGGTTATCAAGAATCATCCTTGAAAATGAAGACAATGATATAATTGATACGTCACTTTACATAAAAATGTAAAAAAAAATTCAAACAGCCTGGAGACAACCAAAGTAGGTTTCTGCACACTTTCTAAACACCTTGATGGAAACCACTCCTCCAAATTTTGACACAGCTTTAGAATGAAATGGGAGGAGGCCTTAGGTTTCTAGAGAAGCAAGATAAAATCCTCCTCTATATTTCTATCATGGTCTTCTAAAAACTCAAGAACTAATCACGGTTCGGTACTTCTCTCTGCTGCTATTTTTCTCTATCAACACCTTTTAAAACGACACTTTTTGAAAAGTAAGATGGCAAATGATCAGTTTTGCAATATATCCATGGTTCAGTGGTAGATAGTCTGGTATCTTTTGGCTCCTAAAAAGCCCTTCGCATCAACTGGCTACAGCTGATGGGAACTGAAGTCCATTTGGTACCAGATTGCTAATTCTTGACATGGTTGTTATATTCCCTTAGTTTAATTCTGACATCTCACACAGTAAATGCCTCATATTTCCACTTCTTATCCACTCTTAGGATGTAATTGTGGATTCTATGTAGTTTGCACTGGACATTTGGAATGTTCAATGTAAATGTAGCAGAGTTAGATTAGCATTAGTAATACTAAGGTTATATTGAAATCAAATAATGATTAACAATGAGGCTTCTGAGGCTCTTAGTTTCACTGGGAGATACGTTGTCTTCTGGGTAGAAAAACAGGATATAAATCAAAGGTGTCAGAAGGAAGGTGTGTTCCACCATATAGCTACATAGAAAACAACTATTTGAGCACTGCCAAGAAAGACGAGCTATTCAGGATTATGTTGTTTGTTGGGACTGCATTTTTACCGGAATGCTGGTAGGTCTTCACTGAAAGGATAACTCTAGAGCAGGGGTTTCAAACTGGATTTCTTTGAGGGCTGGATCAGCATTGTATTTCTCTGCAGGCAGCTGGGGGGCAGGGAGATGGAATGGATGCCTCCTGCAGCATCCTGCAGGCCAAATCAGGGTTGGGGGGGGGTGCTCGCAGCCCCCCCATACCCCATTTTGGTCAGAAGAGTGCTGCAGGAGGCCATCCAGGCTGAAAATGGGGCATGGGAGGGGGGGCATTGGCTGCCAGAGGCACCGCAGGCTGGTCCTTTGCTATATCCAGACCAGCCTCTCAGGTCAGATTTAAGCATCCCATGGGCTGGATCCAGCTCGTGAGCCTTGAGTTTGACACCCCTGCTTAAGAGGAACCCAGAGCATTTGCATATATATTTTTTTGCAACTATAGCAGATAAATCTATTTTCATTACATTCACAGAGAATAGACCAAACTTACTTGTGTCTTACTCTGAATCCAGGATTTGCAAGGGAAACAATACAAAATAATTAGATTTGCTGAGAGCAGCTTACATTATTCTTTATGGTTAAATTCAACTAATTCTGTTTTTTACAGACCAGAAATGTTAGTCCACATCCTAGGTATATAGGTTTGGCCGTCACTTACTTTACACATAGAGGAATCTTTTCAATTTGAAAATCTCAAAAATATAGACTGTACGTATGGAGAAATGGCCAGTGTGGGAACATGCAGCCCGTGATTCAAGTTACCAATTCTGTCTTGTGGCAGGAATTCATTTCCCACTGTCAAAAAGGCAATGCTCAGAACCTCTACTAAGAGGAATCCTCCTTTCTTCTAGAAAACTTTTTAAAATTGCAGACCGTCCAGTCACAAACATTCCACTTTAGGAAAGATGATGAAGCATGCAGTGATTCCCCAGTTCCAGCAGTATCTGAGTGATATTGACTCTGTGTGGAAGCTAAAGCTTGCAAAACTGGAGAAAACAGAATAGAGTTAGTACCTTTATGATGTCATTTGTTGTTCTTATCTTTCTAACTAGTCTTCTGTTCAGAAGATAATGAAATCTCATTAGATAACCCCAATCCTGTAACTCTTCCAAGTGTTAACTCAGCCTCTTCCATGGACTGTTTTCAGTCATCTCTCATTCAAAAGTAAGGGCAAAAATATTACAGGGTTTTGGGGTTTTTTTAATCAACAGGGATGGAGAACTAGGGAGTAGACCAAGAATAAACATGAAGACAACCTCCATTATTACTGCTATTATAATGTGAATCCCAAAGAGACCTGAGATTTTACATTTGAATCTCAGAGCAATAAGCTTTTGTTGTAACAAGTGAAAGCCTGAAAATTAAATCTTACCTTATTCTTACCTTATTCAAATTATTACAGACTTTTTTTAGGCAGAATTTTTTGTGTGTGTGCGTGTGCATCACGAGCACACTATGTAGCCTCTCCTCCAGCTGCCAGGGTCTTGTGAAACCTCCCTGGGGGTCACAGGATACCCACCTCCTTCATAGCAGTTATTGACACATAAAAAAGAATGCTATCCCTCATCATCATAAAGTAGGTGTATCCTATTTTGTTCTTCTCTTGAGATTTGCCACAATATTCTTTCCAAACTAAGGAGATAGTACACTGTATCCTATACAGTGTAAGCTACAGTATATTCTACTGGATCTAAAAACAATTAAAATATCACGAGGAACTTCCCATGACTCCCCCTGAGGCACTTCCAATGGCTTCACCTTTTTTTATCTACCTTAATTAAGACAAGCCTTCGAACATACTGAACATACTTGAATAACTGTTGTTATCTGTGACTTACACACTATTGATTTTATTCTTGAACATTGCAAGAGTTCGTTGGAAAGCATTGCTTAAGCCACATAGATAACATAAGCAGAATTAAAGCTCTTGACACCCTCCAAGTGTTTTGTACTTCAAGTCTCGGCAACTATTCATTTTATACATACTGTATAGTTAAGGTTATGATCCAATAATATAAAGCAGATAAAATCATGCTCAGAACTGCCTGAAAATATATTAGCCCATGGACTAATTAAGAGTAAGATGCAAGTTGATGTGGCAAGAAAGTTATCATGATAATTGTCCCTTGGAGCTTTTCTCCTAACCAGATTTCTCCCCACTATTTTCTTTCCAGGATTAAGTAACATAATAGGAATTATTGTCTACATTTCCAGCAACGCAGGTGACCCTAGTGACAAGCGGGATGAGGATAAGAAGAACCAATACAGTTACGGCTGGTCTTTTTATTTTGGAGCCTTGTCTTTCATTGTGGCAGAAACAGTTGGTGTGCTGGCTGTGAACATTTATATAGATAAAAACAAAGAGCTGAGGTTTAAGACCAAGAAGCAGTTCCTTAAGACTTCTGCTTCCCCTTATGCAAGGATGCCAAGCTACAGATATAGAAGAAGAAGGTCCAGATCCAGTTCTCGATCCACAGAACCTTCTCCATCCAGGGACATTTCTCCAGTTGGATTGAAGGTGGCAGGTTCTCTTCCGATGAATGAAATCTCCATGTACACGCTCTCCAGGGAACCTCTCAAGGTCACCACAGCAGCAAGTTACAATATAGAACAAGATGCTGGCTTTCTTCAAGTCCACAATTTCCTTCAAAAGGAATTCAAAGAGGGACTTCATATCAATATGGTCAACAGGAGAACAACACCTGTTTGAAGGGATTTGTTGGCGGTGTCTTGTTTTTCTGAAACAAAGCAAAGGAAGCAAAATCCAGATCCTTTATATTGTAGGTGAAAAGCATGTCTTTTGAAAATGCTCTTGCATACTTCAGGAATAAAAATCCCAGAATGAAGTTGCAGACAGAGACATTAGCATAACACAATGACCTGGAGAGATGGAACAATACCTTTTTAGCTGATTTTTATAAGCTCTTTCAAAATTTGATTAAGAAAATAATGTTTAAGAAATACATACAGAAATTAAAATCAGCCGTTCCAATCCCTGCACTTTTGTAGTATGTATTGTGTAACTCATGTCCTGGAAAATATTTTAGTGGAAATAGATTTTTAAATTTTCAATGTGGACTTTTTTCTATAACCCAGCCCTTTGGTACAATCTGAAATTCATCATCAATGCTGCCTAATGTCTATGTTTCTTTAGAGCAGAAGAAAAAGGCATGAATGAGAATGGAGGGCTGGGGAATTCTGGGAGTTGAAGTCCACCGAGGGCCAAGGTTGGACACCCCACTTTTAGAGCAAAAGTCAAACAATGGGGGTGGGGAGGAAGTGCGTGGTTGGTTCAAACTTTTGAAGACTAGTGAGGGGAACCATTGAAACCAGAGTTCTACTCTGAGCCTTAGGCATCCTTGGGAAAAAAAATCTGGTTTCTGACTTTAAACACACTATAAGAATGTAGATGTAAGACTCCAAATGCCCTCTCTTCCTTGTTTACTGGATTGCCCAGTTGTCATTTGCTTTTGCCTTTTTTATTCTGTGCAATCTTAAGTAAAGACTATGATTGGATGAAGAATATCAGTTCCTTCAAAACCTGCCCATCCTTTATTACTGTATATAAATGAATAACCATCTCCAAAGGATTGGAAAAACGTGAATTTGCAAAGTCAAATGCAACAATTTGGGGATGAGTTGATATGAACTGATGCTATATATCTGTAAAGCAAGTTTCCCAAACATGTGTCAGAGGTAAGTTTAGCTAATCCCACATTCTAGATTTCAAAAAATATTTGTTTCAAAAAATAAAAATAAATGAATTCAGAACTCATAACTTGAATAGACTTGTGTTGGCGATTGGGGCCTTTACTAAACCAATTATTTGCAGCCATAATTTTCTAGACACTTTACTTTGAGCTGCTATGAAATACACATGACACTTGTTCTAGCATGTTAAAAGTGTAGTTCAATCCCTTCTTACATGTTTTAAATATTGACCAGAGGCTTAGAACAAATTTAGGAAGTAGCAGTTTAACTGTGTTAATGGCAGGAATTGCAGATATATATTTTTTTCTATGAAGGGCTATTGATTCCAAACAGGAGCAACAAGCTATTAATGTAGTTTTATCTTTGAATACAAATTAATTGCATTATAGATTCTTTTTTTTTTTTAACAAAGCAGCATTTGAAAAATATAATTATCTAATGCCTAGAAAAAGACTGTTGGGGCATTTGTTGAATACTACAACTCTTGCTTACGAGGGCAATTGTAGAATCAAGTATGTGCACCCTTGCTGCTTTTATTAGGGAAAAATCTCTCCTATTCTTGGAAAGAAATGCAAGAGGTTGCTGGAAATGTCTAAGGGGCAAAGGAACTTCCCAAAATTACTAATAGAGAGAAGGAATGGAATTAAATGGAAGATCTACCTCTCTTACCCTCGAATTGGAGATTCCCCACCTCAGATTTCCTAGGTTTATATTTAATGCCAATTCAAATTTATCTGTTCTCTTGCAAAGCCTTAAGTTTTCTTAAAATCACCGCAGAATCCTTTTGCATTGCATTCAGTTTTTGCCTACTTCATAATACAAGCTGAGCTGATGTGAGCCAATTTTAGAGATATTTGTAGAAATAACTTTTTTTTTAATAGGAAAAGCTACTTTGATAGTTCAAAAAGATCTTTTTAAAAGAGAGGAAAAAAACCAACTGAAATGAAGGCTGGAAGGTGATGTATTTTAAGACTGTAAAGCATCTTTTCCAAATCAGTAAAACTCCACTGTTTCCAGCATTCAGTCTTCAACCAGTACTGGCAAGACCAAAGCCAAGCAAACCAATGGCCTCCTTACTTTAAAGCAACTAAGGCTTCATTTAGATTTTATGGTTAATGGCCATTGAGGAATCCACCATGATTCTGACAAGTTCAGGGATCAGCAATGAATGCCAACCAAACATCAAAGGCCTTTCCAACATACTTAATGATGTAAGGCACAAGGGAAATGCAGTTCAGCAACACCTGGCAGGCCACATATGAGCCTACCTTTGTAAGCCTTTTGAAAAACCACCTAAATAACTAGATGCAACTACATTTTATATAAGATTGATGCTAATGTCCCATTAACCCTTTTTATGTGACAAAAGAGTCTGCACGAAGGTTACATTTGTTTCAAGATTTACTTTAAAACTCTAGAGAGGTTACTTGTGTCTGTATACCTGTTCATGTTCTTACAAATGATAAGTTATTTCTTCTTTGAGACGTCTTAAAGTGTTGATAGGAGTAGTATAAAGCTATGATAAGAGTACATAAAGAAGCAGTTTGTGTCTGTGTCATTATTAAGTGCTTATATCTCTTTTCATTGCTGTATATTCAAGTGTGATTTCTCTCAGTTATGTTTTTCTATTGTGTTAATAAACTAACAGGTAGAATTTAGTCCTCATGTGTATTTGCTCTAATTAGATATCCAACATATCCAACAAAATTATCACACACACACCCTTTGAAGATTGTGCGATGGCACTGTTTAAGAGTTTTCTGCATTAAGATAAAGTATTTGTTGCATTGTAAAATTGACTATATTCTTTCAGTGGCTATGTTTTTGTTGATAGTTACTAGCTCCTGCACCGTTACACACACACACACACACATGCTGTTCAGCTTCCTTCGGGTATTATCCCACGTCACTGGAGTTGTGTTTTTAAAGTTGTAGCAACGTTTCGGCAGAAGCTCATCTGCCATCATCAGGCTTCTGTATTGAATTCGTCTGTGGGTCAGGCTATCACAGCTGTTAGTTTTAAATTTGAGCCTAGCCTACTGTTGTCCCAGGATGGTTTTTTTTCTTCATCCTGATTGGTTGGGAGTCTTGGTCTGTGTTTATTGGTCTTGGAGTTTGTTTGATAGGTGTTTCTGGTTTCTTCTGTCTGTTTTGTGGCTTTGATTGGCTGGCAACACTGTGTTCCTGTATTGGAGGCTTTCAGTGCAGCTTGGCTTCATGTGAAAGGACGGCTATTATCTATTAGGAAGCTAGGTTTCATCTGGGTGTCTGGTTGGGGTGTGTTTGAGCTGGAGGTATCAGGGGGAGTCTGTTTGTGCCCAGGTGTTTGCCTGGCTTGTGGTGTGGAGATCTTTCTATTTGAGAGTGCAGGCTTCCAAATGATTGACAGTCTGGTGGAATCATCTCTTCTATTCATGCTTTCAGGTCTTTTTTCAATCTCTATAGCTTCTCTGATGATTCTGTGGCTGGGGTTTTCTATAGTGGCCAGGGTTTTAGTGCCATTGAAGTTGATGTTGTGACCTGTGGTTTTCATGTGTTGGACTAGTGAGGAGGTGTGTTCCAGCTTTTTTATTGCATTTTTGTGTTCCTCTAGGCGGGTACTTATTCTTCTATTGGTCTGTCCAATGTATGTGGCCGGGCATGATGTACAGGGAATTTCGTATATGCCTTGGTTTTCCAGGTCAATTTTGTCTTTGGGGTTCCTCAGGATGGCTGCTATTTTTTTGTCTGTTTTGAAGGCAGTCTTGATGTGATGCCTGTGTAGTAGTTTACTGATTTTGTCTGTAGTACCTCTTATGTAGGGCAGAACAGCTGTTCCATAGGTCTGTAGATCTTCTAGGTCTCTATTATATCTTAGTGTGTTTTTGTGTATCAAGCTGGTGATTTTGGGATAATGACGTGGGATGAGTGACGTGGGATAATACCATAGTGAGGTGGGATAATACCCGAAGGAAGCTGAACAGCATACATGTAAGTACCTGCGAAAACTTAAAAATATATATCTATAAGATAAACAAATATTCCGTGTATGTATGTATGTATATATATATATATATATATATATATATATATATATATATATATATATATATATACATACATACA
>BLBF01000033.1:24112537-24161083 GCA_015471245.1 Laticauda colubrina
TCTGGGGATTCGTTTTTTTAAAATTAGCAATAAGATAAACAAATATTTCACTTGGGTTAACACCCATAGAAAGTAAAAAGTAACATAGGAAAGTACCCGCGATAACTAAAAAAAAAAAAAAACACAAATATATATATATATATATATAATATGTATGTATCATGTTTTGTGCACTGATATCACCTGGTACTATGTTACTTTGTATTATACATGGGAGGTAAAAAAAATGGAATATTTGTTTATCTTATTGCTAATTTTAAAAAAACGAATCCCCAGAATTACTTAAATGTCATACAAACTTAGCCAGCCAAACAAGGAATACTGCCATACATCTTTTTTTAAAAATAGGTGGGCTATTTCCTCTCTTCCAATACAAATTGATGTGTGTCTGTCCAGAAGTACATGTGTTGAATTCAGCTGGACTTACTCTGAGATAATTGAGTATAAAATGCCAGTTTTTCCAATCTGTAATATTTGGCCCTGGATTGTCAGCTAAAAGCAAGCCTTGAAAATAGCTTATTACAAACTTAATTAAATGTAGTGTTCATTGATTATTCTGAAAATTTTACAAGTTTGAGCTCAAGTGCTTAGTTCTTAATCTTTGACTACAAAGCACGATTTCCTAGCTCAAAAACTGGGAAGAGGAGAGGACAAAGGGAAAATCCCCAGAGGTTTGCAAAGAACACACATTTTTCTCCATTCAAAAGTATTCTTTTGAAAAATTCAAAGACATTTAAGTTATGTGTGCAACATATCTGCCCAAGAGGAAAATGAACAATCTTAACTCTTTAAGAGATATTAGCAACAGTTAATTCTAATTTGGTCTATAAAATAAAAATTATTGAGGACAACCAGTTCGGTCAACAATCTACTTTTAAAAAATATGTTCATTGGGTTGTCATAAATTAGAGAAATAACTAGTATAAAATTGCCTCACATAGGGATGTGAAAGACTACTGTATAAATTCCTTAGGAAATGAAGTTGGTCATTCTATCTGACTTCACAGTGGGGTAGATGTTAATGGCTCTTTCTGCTTTCTTTTTTCTTTTTGTTATACTGTACAGGATATGATTTAGTCCAATTTTTAAATAAACCATTAAACCTTGATTACATGGAATAATACTAATCACTCTTTTCTGGGATAGACAGCCAGTTAACTTCCTATTTATAAAGCATTTATTAGGTAAATCTGGATTCACAATTTTCTGTTGTGGCCCACCAGCAGCTGGCGGAACTGGCAGCAGTCAGACAGTAGTGAGAAGGTTGGAGAGGAACCTGGGCCATTCCTGGAGGCTGAAGAAAGCTCGGATGAGGGCTCTGCATCAGAGGCAGAGATGGGGCCAGGGCAGGTTGGCAGTCATCAGCTGCCTTTGGGCTCGGACAGCAATGAAATGGGAGAGTTTCTGGAACTGGTTCCTAGCCTGTGCATGTGCAGAGCTGCCAAAAGGAAGACACAATTAAGAACTCAGGATAGATGTGGGAGTAAAGGCCCTGTCCCACTGCACTTACGGATGCAAAGAGGATGTAAAACGTTAAAAAAAGCTTGCCATCCGTTGGAAAACACTATGCATCCATTGTGTATTCATTGCATACGTGTTTCATAAGCTCTATCCATCAAGGATCCGTCCACTGCAATTTCATCCGCGCAAGAGGTTTTGAGCTGCATAAAACTTTGTGAACGGATGAACTTTCCGCTGTGTACGATGTAAATCCGTGACATACAAGCAACAAACGTTCTATGTCCGTTTATCATCTGTTAAACGTCCGCTGTATCCTCTCTGCATCCTCTGCGCATCCTCGCAATTCACATCCGCTGCAGCTGAAAATGGAAAGAGGGAGGAAAGAAAGGGTACACAGAACATCTACACAGCGTTAGTAGCACGGAAATAGAAAGGATGCGTTTGCATCCGATATACATCCACGCGGCATCCCCTTTCTTTCCTTTAGGTATACGTGATGCATCCACTTCATCCGCTATGCGTCCGCTTCAAAATTCTCCCCCGGAACCCCTTCAGAGGTATCATCCGCTGTCATCCACTAGGCTTCCTATGAACATCCGTTTAACATCCCCGCTACATACTACCCACGTCTGTTCTGTTCTGTTTATGCAAATTTTCACCACTTTTTGAAGCGGATGACAACGGATGGAGCCACCCCTGAAATTTTGCTCGTCCGCTGTGTCCTCTATGCATACATTTTGCATCCGTCGGTCAGTGGGACCTATCCTTAAGTCCACAGGTAGATGATGAATGGCCCCTCCCATCAGGATTAAAAGAGAAATGGGATTAAAATGGGAGCGGGCTTTTTCAGGAAACAACTCGCTCATTCGATCATTTGTTCCAGCTTTATGGAAATTTGTCTGTATAACCCAGCCCTTCCTTGCCAGCAATGAGTTTGGAACTATTTATCGGGCAGCGTTTGAGGATTGATAAAGGTCTGAGCTCATTAGAGCTTTTTTTGATAAAGGTCATGAGCTCATCACAAGACTGTTTGCCAAGCAGTTGGCTGATTGTGAATCAAATAATTCCATTAATGTACTAAAAGTTTTTGCCAGGCTTCAGAATTGATTTGATGCTTTTTGGGGAGGCCTAGGACAGAACAATTTTCTAACAGGGAAGAATAATTTCTTTTGAAGTTCCTGATATTTCATAAATTCATAATTTTATATGATCAAAGCTTTTGGTCTATAATTCAAGAATACATTCACACCTTTAGGTTTTATTGATTTTTGTAACTCCATATAAATACATGCACATTATATCAAAACAACAACAGAATGACATAGCTATAACTCTTTGTCCTTAAATTTCCAATATAGTGAGATTGACAGCCAGCCCTGTTTAAACAAAGAATTTTAAAATTACCCAGTAATTGAAGGAGGAGGCAGCAATATTTTCTTTACATTTATTTATTTAATAAAATTTTATTGCTGCCTGTTTGCACATGGCAACTTAAGGCGGCTTACAAGAATATAAAAATGAGAAAAATCATGTAATAATTTAATAAAATAATTTATTAAAATAACCCCCCACTCACCACCCCGATGACAACACATCACATAAGCCATTTAATGAGCTCCATCCCATTCTGGGTTCCCCAGGCCCACTAGCAGATCGAGGTCTTCAGCACCTTCCGGATGAGTGTTAGAGTGGAGGCCATTTTAATCTCTGGGAGAATGATGTTCCAGAGAGGGAGCCACCACAGAGAAGCCACCTTCTGGGTCTCACCAGGTGTATCTCCTTAGGGGATGGGACTCAAAACATTCCTTGCCTCCCTGCTCTGGTGGGTTGGGTAGATGTGACCAGCAAGAGACAGCCCTTCAGCTAACCTGGTCCCAAGCCATGAAAGGTTTTAAATGTGACAACCAGCACCTTGAATTGCATCCAGAGTGATGTTCAGAATATAAGAAGCACACATGATGTTCTCAAGGAGTCTCAGCTGTTGATTTGTTTATATGGGACTTGCCAACTTTTTTTTTCAAAATTCTTGCAAATAACCAATGCTGTCTTAGGAATTACTCTTTCTTTTTTAAAAAGATTATTTCAAATTTAGGAAAATCTAGCAAAACTGATGGGAACTTTACTTTCTGTTAATGCATATGGACCAAAATCTGATGTAAAAGGCAACATTTCATTTGGAGCCAATCCAAATTCCTCAGGGGAAAAAAAACTGAAATGGCTTAAAAACCTGATTGCAGGAAACTCATCTAAATACCCTTACTTGTCAAAGTTGAGAAACATTGCAAGAGAGAGATGGCTAAAAATGTATGTCTCCATGATGTTGGGGTGAATCACATCTTTCTTACTGCACCATGTTAGTTTTTGGAATGGATCCTTTGTATTCCATCCCGAAATTATATTTTTATAAAATATGTGACCCATCATCATATGATAAGTGAAATTTAGCTAAAAAGAATCCAAAAGATTATCTTTTCCATAGAAAATGTATTCATATTAATCTGCTTAAAGTAAATTAAAGGTATTAGCATAAGAGTACCTTTAAATAAATACATCAGTCTTGAGGCAATATTCACTTTTCTAACCATGGTTTTCCCATATACACAATGGGATTTTGAAACATTTAATTATGTAGATTTTAACAGAATTTTAAAAAAATGATATATTTATGTCCACAAATGAAAGTTTCTTTCAAATAATTATTAGTAAGTGAGAAGTTATTTTTAAAAGAACTGAGGCAACAAGTAAACCCTATTTTGACAAATTATTAAGGAAACATAGGAACCTAAAGGAAATATGAGATTTTCTCCAATAAACTGAATGACCCATTAAATTATGAAACTCCTGCACAATAACAACACATTTTGGTGTATAAAATATTTGACTATCAATAAGATAGCATTGGCATGCAATAGTTCGTATTCCACTCTGTCCAGTTTTAGACTCTCCTGACATTATGACCACAGTTGGAATCTCAGTTGTTAAGCAAAGCAGTAAACTGAGATTTCACATGACCAGTTTGCTCAACAACCACAATCCCAATAGTCCAGGTTGCAGTTGTTAAAGGAGAATCACAGGTTGTAAAGCAGATAGCATCACAGGTCAGGAGTACAAGGGTGCCTTTGGGGGATGGGGAAGGCCCGATGCAAGCCACAAAAGCTTTGGGGGCATGAAATGCAATGCAAAGCTGCACCACTTCTAGAAGCTTCAGTCCAGCCCAGCAGCACTTAAAAATGCAGGGGGGCTATAACTCCCCCACCACACACACACACACACACACACACACACACACACACACCTATCTTCCCTCCTGATCTATAAGGGCAATTTGGGGAATGAGGCTTTTGAAGCACTACAACAGCAGGCTTCATTCTCACGAAACTCTGGTGTTGTGGTCTGTCAGCAGCCGAATCAGATGACAAGGACGCATGGGAATCAGGGTCAGCATCAAGGCAACCTGAGAGCTCTGAGGGGGAAGAGGGAATGAAGGTGGCAGAGAGAGAGAGAGAGAGAGAGACAGAGGTGGAGCCTTGGCCGTCTGTCAGCCCTCAGTTGGAGAGTCAACAGCTCCCAGGTCTGAGGTGGTTGATGAGGGAGAGGAGTAGTAGCTGGATTCAGTGCCTGATGCGAGGATGTGCAGAAGGCAGAGGAGAGGAGTGGAAATTTGTGGGCTGATCCTAGGGAAGGAAGAGCCACTGCTGCCACACCCAAAGCCCCACCTGAGCTCTGGGGATAAAAGGCAGGGGGCGGAGATGAATAGATATGCAGACAGCTATTCATCTCCCTTTCAGATAGACTTGTTAGCCTGAGGTGAGAGAGAAACATTTTGCCAGGGCTTCTGGCCCTCCTAATAAAGGACTCATTGATTTAACTTGAGAGGGTTTGTCCTGTTTGGGGAGCTGGGTCAGAACATCCAGAAGCTTCATTTCCCAAACCATGTGATTTGGGGAAATGGTGCAAAAATATCACATTATTTGTGAAATGAAGCTTTCGGAAGGATCAAGAGAATGTGATGCCTGCTTGGGCAATATTGTGAGGTAGCCTCAGTAAGAAAGCTTGGTGAATCCAGCAACTGCCTCACATAAGCTGAACACACCAGTCAGCACCTGGGAAAAAACAGCAAAACTAACTGGAAGCTTGGTAGATCCTGTGGAGACCAGGGGGCAGGAGCAATTGAGGCTATGCTGAATTGTGCTGGCATAGTGCAGGGTGGGACTTGAGGTGACATTTCTCAGTGACAGATATAGTAGAGGTCTGGAGGAAGTGGCAACTGGTTGAGATTACTGAATGTTCTGGGCCTCTCCTTCAGCCCAGCCCTGGTGTTACTGCTCAACGCTACTGTGCAGGTCAGCTAAAAGGTTAAAGATTGAGAAGGGATAGATAGGCAGGTGAGGAGGCTGGCAGGACTCCTGTGGTTATAAGTGTATGCCCAAATTTTGATCGTGTTGTGAGGTGGAAGCAGATAAAAAACCACCAAAAGATTCGTTGATCCAAGGAAAACAAGGTTTTATTCACGTGTCTGCAGAGACAGGTTCCCTCAGGCATTGAAGGAACACAGAGCAAAATTCAGGCAGCATTTTTATACCCTAAGTGTCCGCCCCCTCGTACAAGGGCTTGGCTCACATTCTTTCTGTTTTCAAATTGACACATGTATTTCGAAGGTTCATACTAGCTCCTTATCTAGCAAAAGCAGTTACATGGTTTCTGACATCGTAGCACTTTATTACAATTCCCCATTGTTCTAGCCTTATCTTGTTTTTTCTCTTGTGCACAAACTGGAACACTTTCTTATTTAGCAGAGCTACTGAGTTTGAGACACACTTCCTTATTCAATTCAATGGGCCATTCAACATGACTTCAGTTCTGCTCACAGTGTGATCAAGGGAGCACTGCAACAGTCATTACTTCATGCACAGCTTGTAAGTCCTTTTTTTTTTCAGCACCATCGTAATTTTGCATGGTCACTGAACAAACAGTGGTAAATTGAGGGCTACCTGTATAAGTTTTTTTTTAATTTGCATAAAATTAAGTTAAAAGCCTATCAAAATTAAGTTAAAAGCCTATCTGCTTTCTGAAAGCAGAAACTCAGTTTAATAGCTGTTCCAGAAACAAAGAGAAATTCCTGTTTTCTTTTGCTTCTTAGTTTTGAACATATCATAAATTTAGGTAAGAGACATCACTAGTCAAAATTTTACAGAGGAAAATGTCTCTGCTTATCAATTAAGTCCTAAAATAGTCAGAAAGAAAAGGAGATTGCTACTTAACTTCTGAGCAAGTTGAAGTCCTAATTCAGTTTACCAATCTAAAAGCAGCCAGGTCCTTTTCTATTCTAAAGAAGCTTCCTGGTTATTAATTTTTCCTTCTAGGGAATGTCACACCATGTAAAACAGGGCAAACTTCAATTGACAAGATAAATTGGTGTACATGATTACCTTGTACAAAACAGTTTAAATGGTGTATTGTTAAAGAACTCCAGGATTCTCTCAGTGTGAGGCCAGGAACAATTAACCAAGGGTGAAAGAAGAAAATTGAAATCTTAGTTTAACTTGGATCGATTGCTTCCCTAATTTGGATAGACATGCCTGCAGATGTGCCCTGAAGCCCAACTATAGAATTTCCAGTTGCATCATTTATATGTGTCTATTTGATGGAATCTCTAATTGTGATCAAGTAACTGAAAATTGTAAGCCCTTGGAATATATTTTGGCCTGTTGCTCTGTTTGGAAGCTGCCCATGCCAGGAAATAATTATCAAGGGATAAGGGTGTTGCTCCTGAAGGCTTTGGTCTGATGTTGGATCATCCACTGAATATTGTAACTCTTCAGCAGCACCAGACATTTTAGTTACTGAGATTATTATGACGCTCGAAAGAAGATTAATGATATTGCACTTGGTTTTTGGGAAAAAATACTGTGCAGTATTTTTTCTCTTTTTCTGTATAATATGCATATCTGAAACTGCTATTTTTCCTCTTTAAACATGCAGGAAGCACTGTTTCTCTTCAGTGAAATCTCCTTGAGTTTAAATGTAAAACTAATCATCTTTTTGGAGTGATTTCCTTTCCCTCACTTCATATGTGATGTAATTTTTTTTATGAAAGAAAAAGAATCACCAGATATGTATACAAGAAGAGAAACAGAAGGCTGCCTGGTAAACAAAATTTAATAATTCCATAAAGCGGCTTTACAAGTAATCCTCATCTTACAACCACAATGGAGCCCAAAATTTCCATTGCTGAGCAAGACAGTTGTTAAGTGAATTTTGTCCCATTATATCATATGATCTTTCTTGCCACAATTGTTAAGTGAATCACTGCAGTGGTTGAGTTAGTAACATAGTTGTTAAGTGAATCTGACTTCCACATTGCCTTTTTCAAGAAAGTCGCAAAAGGGGATCATGTGACCCTGGGATGCTGCAATTGTCAAGAATACATGCCAAGCTTTTGAATTTTGACAGTTTTGTGAAAAATAGTCATAAGTCACTTTTTCCAGTGCCATTGTAACTTTTGAACAGTCACTGACAAATGATTTTAAGGATTACCTGTATAAGTGTATTGCAATATCCTTTTCACATTTCAGTTAGGGAATGTGGGGAGAAATAAAATAAATTCAAATCTTTTCTCATATTCTAAGAGCTTGTAAAGAAAGGGAATTTGGTCAGCAATTCCAAGTATGTTCAGTTGTATGGCTTCTCTTCTATTATATGCATGTATGTATAAGCTTTAAAGTGAAAGAAAACTATATGGATTGACAACTTCGCTTCAGTGGGTGAACAATATTTCAGCCCATTTCGTAATAATGAGTCTATGTCCCTCCACCCCTTAACTCTACACTGAAAAGTTGATCCAGATTCCTATCCATTTCATGAAAAGACAACATAGCCTTATGATTTCAGGAGTGTTAAAGAGTGACGTTCCCTCAATTCCCAGAGGTTTGAACTTGTGCTTTAAACAAGCACTATCTTGTCTTCTCATGATGAGCAATTGTCTGGAGCACTTGTAGGCAATCTCAAGCCCTTACATTGTCCAGAGAGAAGTTCCCCAAAGCTGTCTTCAGTTTGCCATTTCTTCCCTGTCAATGCCTGTTAATTACTTTTCTGATATTAGGAACCTTCGAAATGATAACATTTCACATCAGGTAAGTTTCCCTCAATCATTAGCTAAAGAAGTTTTAAATGCAAGCTTAAGGACCTTTACAATGTAAAAAGGTGATTAGAACATTGCTTTCGGAAAGTTACAAATGGACTAGGGGTCCAGATAGATCTGAAATAAAATTTTGAAATTAATTATAAGAATTTTTCCTATGGAAAATGCTATTGCTTTCAATTCCTTATTTTTTTAAATGATAGGATGGGATTTTGAAGATTGAACACCAGAGGGAAACAGAAGAATCGAAAGGTTTCAATTAAGGAGAAAAAGACTTAAATTTGACTTACTAATATAGAATGCAGCAAAATATTTTAACACTAAACTTGTTGAGGGATATTTGTGAACAATGGACCCAGACATTAGGAATGTCTGCCATAAGAGGTAAATTGTTTTTAAAAGATGTTATGAAAAAAGAACAAGTTTTACCAGACAATACTTTGATTGAGTATTGAAGTGGATTTATAAATGACAGCCTACTAGAATGATATAATATGGAAAAACAAATGAAACTGGCAGATATCTTAATAACTAAAAGGGATATATAGATAATGAACCAAAAGAATGATTTAGATTATTTACCTATTTTCCAGGGTTACCCTGTGGTAAGATGGGCAGCCAATAAATTTTATAAATAAATAAATATGTTAAAGAAGAGGATACCTAAATCATGGTCAGAAGCTTATATTACACTTGTTCCAAAAGAGGAGGCCGATCCATTACAAATCAAGAACTATAAACCTATTTCCCTACTAAACGCAGATTATAAAATTTTTGCTTCAATACTGGCAGAAAGACTTAAAAAATACTTACATAATTTTATCCATCCTGATCAAAATGGATTTCTGCCAAAGAGACAAATTAAAGACAATATGAGAGTAATCTGGGACACTTTGGAATACTACGAGGCACATTCTGAAAAACAAATGGCTCTGATATTTCTAGATGCACAGAAGGCATTTGATAATGTGAATTGGCGATTCATGTTATTACTGCTGGAACAGATGGGCTTTGCTAGAAAATTTGTTCAAGCAATAGAATCTATATAACATAAGCAAACGGCAAAGGTAATGACAGAGGGAGAACTGCCAGACTCTATCGATATAAGAAAAGGAACAAGACAAGGGTGCCCACTATCACCTCTGTTGTTTGTGTTAACTTTGGAAGTGCTAAATAGAAATATTAGAGATGAAAAGAATATAAAAGGGATGAAAATTAAAAAGGAAGAATTTAAATTGCAAGCATTTGCGGATGATCTAGTTTTTATCTTAGAAGACCCATTAGAAACAGCATCAAAATTGATAGAAAAGATAGAGACATATGGAAAGGTGGCTGGTTTGAAAATAAGGATAAGACAAAGATCTTGACAAAGAATATGCTATCAAGACAAAAGGAAGAACTGGAAGATCTATTGAAAATTCAAGTCACAAATAAGATCAAGTACTTGGGGATATATTTGACAGCAAGATGCAGTACACTAAAAGAGAATAATTATATCAAATTTAAACAGCAGATAGCGCTAGATTTGGTGAAATGGGAAAATTTACAACTGTCATTAATAGGGAGAATATCAACAATCAAGATGAACATCGTACCCAGAATTTTATATTTGTTCCAAACAATTCCAATTAGGCTTGGAAAAGACTACTTTGAAGATTTAAATAAAATTGTGTTGAAATATATACAGCAAGGTAAGAAAGAGAGAATAAAGTTAAAACTTTTGCAAGATGCTAGAATAAGAGGAGGATTTGGTTTGCCTAATTGGGAGTTGTATTTCCAAGCTACAAATTTGATGTGGGTTAAGGAATGGATAACATTAAGAAATACTGGATTGTTGGCATTAGAAGGACATGATCTGTTGTTGGGGTGGCATGCTTTTTTATGGTATAAAGGAACTAAAACACAGGGGTACTTTAGAAGACATTATATATGAGAGTCTCTGTGGTTAAACTGGGAGAAGATTAAAAGACAATGTTGTTTGAAAATTCCAGTCTGGCTATCGACTATTGAAGCATTTTCTTATCCTATAATATACAAAAAGGAACAAACAGATATGGTGAAATATTGAATGAAAAGGGTGAACTTAAATCTATACAAAAACTATAGGAACAAGGTATAAAGATGAATTGGTTTTCATATGCACAAATACATTCACGGTATGATAAAGATTCTAAAACGGAAGGTTTCTATGATAAACTGACTGACTTAGATAAGATTTTGACAGGTACTGATGAAAAGGTGATTAAAAAATTGTATGGATATTTATTAGAAATTTAGAAAAAGAACAAGTTAAAGAAATTATGATTGCTTGGGGGAAGAATTTTGGATATGGGATTGATCTAGAGAAATGGCAAAAATTGTGGTCTCAAAATTATAAAATGACAATGTCAACAGCATATAAATAAAATTTGTATGAGATATTTTACAGGTGGCATTTTCCCCCAACAAGAATAGCAAGAATGTTCAAGAATAAATCTGAAAAATGTTGGAAATGTCATCAGACACTTGGCTCATATTACCATATGTGGTGGACTTGTGCAGATGCTAAAAAATACTAGACTAAAATCCACACATGGTTGGAAAAAATGACAAAAAAAACATAGATTTGAAACTGGAGATATTTTTATTGGGAATTTTACCTGAAATATATCATAAAGACTTGAAATACCTGATTGTAAATGTATTAACAGCGGCTAGGATTGTATTTGCTAAAAACTGGAAAAATGAGAAAACACCATCACAGGAGGAAATCATTAAGAAAATATTGGAATGTGCTGAAATAAGTAGATTGTCATTTGAAATCAGAGAACAAGATGATAAGCAATTTTATAAAATTTGGGATCTATTATATCAATGGTTAGACAATAAAACATGGTAATGAAATATGTAGATCTTTAGAAAATAATAAATATATAAAGATGTATTCTTTTCTTATTATATCTACAAAATAATTCTAGGATAGATTTGGTATGATAATATGAACTGTCATAAAACAAATTAAGTAAAATTTGATTATATCATAAAGCATGAATGAATAAAAGTATAGTCAAATGATTGATTAATAATGATATTAATGTATTTAAATTTGATTGAAAATACGAGATTAGATACAATGTAATTGTAATTGAAGACTACGAAATGGAAGCACAAAATAATTTGTAAACCAACCGGCACACTGTATGCATATATATGGAAGATGGCTTGATGTTTCTATGTTTTGTTTGTTTATGTTTGTTTTAAAAACCAATAAAAATTTTAAAAAAAGGCTTGTTAAAGTTTTGAAGAATTTTGTGGGAAGGGACAAAGAAAAAAATGAAAACAAATCAAATTCTTGGGCACTATTTGAAGAGATTAAAGATCAAGATTGTTAGAAGTAAAAGGAAAGAATATAAAGTTGGTTTAATTTATCAACATTAAAATAGAAATGGTATTATCTCTAAAAACTTTTGATGATCAGGACACAACAATGAGGTTTTAAGGATTTGTTTATAAAAGGGATGAAATATGGGAAGAATACATAATTGTTTTATTTTAAGACAATAAATTATTAAAATTGTTTTTTCCTTGTCATAATATGCTTTTTCTTTCTTCATTCTTACCTGTCTGTTTTCTTTTCTTTTCTTTTTTCACTTTCTATTCATTTTTCTTAGTTAGTAGTAGTTTCTATTGTAATGTTTTCTATTGTGGTAGTTTTAAATTGTAATATTTAATAAAATTACAATTAAAAAGTATGTTAGAGATGTACTGGCATACTCCTTGGGGCTATAATAGCAATATTTAGTCCACATTTAGGAGTGGAGGCTAAAACTTTGTAATTGTTTGTAGTATTACTAATTGGTGTAGTTTTTATTTTAATTTTGTGCATTTAGGGCACAGATAGAATGAGTGCTGAATTTGGGTGGATGAAAAATGCTATGTAAAATGTCCGGCACACTTTATGTGCTTTAGAAATAATTGTTAATTATTGTTAATCATGGTGACAATTTCAATATCGGCTATAATGTACAGAATATGTATTCAGGGTTATAGATGAACATATAACATTTAAGACTCAGCCACCTACTCTCTGTCTAGCTAATCAGAATATGAAAGAAAAATATTTCACATGTTTGTCTTGGTTCTAGTAAGTTAATCACAGTTATATATGTTTGCAATTGTGATGGTTAGCACAGTCTTCTTCAGTGAAGATATGTTGGCTTAAGTTGATCGGATGTAACCAGTTCTCCAATGCATTTAGAAAGCATGCAGTTGAGGCAGGGTAATTCTAAAAGCTAAATAGGAGTTGGATAACGACAATGGAGAAAAGGACCTATACACTGACTACAGAGCTTACTGCATCAAAAGAAAGTCACACAACCCATAATTCCGCATCCAACCCCACCCCATCCAATTCAACATCACTCAAAACTAGGCATGCACGTCCCTAACTACCTCTATTCCAACCACAACTGGCCTTAAATGTAAGCTATTCAATGAAAGAAGCCTTGTAAATAGAATACCTGAATTTCTCCTCTTACTAAATACGGCTAAATTCAACATTATATTTGTTTGTGAAACATGGCTCAACGCATCTCTCCCTGACTCCATCACCACAGTAAGAGACTATCATGTTTACTGATCAGATCGTGAAATCCATAGAGGAGGGGGTGTTGCTATCTTCTATAAAAAGTCCCTAAATCTAAAAAACATCCAAGTTACCCAGGAGTTTGCTATTCCTGAGACCATCGTCTGTGAACTGTCCTTAGATATCACATTTTGGTTCTTACTATGTTACAGAGCCCCTGATTATGACATCAAACATGCAAACAAGCTAAATTCACCACTAACATGGGCAGCATCCTGCCTACATGCTTTTATCTTTCTTGGTGACTTCAATCTACCTCGTATTAACTGGACCCTTAACGAACGTACAACTGAACCCACACATGCAACCTTCTACAATGCTATAACAAATCTGGGACTAGAACAACTAGTAACCAACAACACTAGACTTAACAACTGCCTCAGCCTCATCTTCTACAATAGTTTGAATTCAATTTATGGAATACAAATTAAAGAACCCTTTTCCAAAGGTGACCACAACATGATTGACTTTTGTCTCAACATACGTCCACACAAAAATCATCACAATGATGAAATCCCCAATTATACCTTCAAAAAAGGCAACTATGATCTTATAAACAACGATTTCTCACCCTTGATTGTCAATTTCTATTCTCTGGATGCAATACTGTAGAAGACCATTACATATTTTTACTTGAAGTCAAAAGAGTCATCAAATTATATGTACCATTAACAACTCCCAAAACCAGAAAATTTTTTTACCCAAAACAATAAGGAAGCTTCAATCCAAAAAGAAATCACTTTGGCGGAAAAACAAATCTGGTCACGTTACCAACTTCAAAAGCTGATACAAAAATTTATGCCACCAGATAAAAACTGAATGCACCAATTATCACATTAAACAAGAAGAAAATCTTCTACGCACCAACTCCACCTGTGCTTTCTACAATTTTATAAACAACAAACTAAAAGACTCAAGGTCCATCCCACCCCTGAAAGGACCTAATGGTAAAGACTGCAACGCCGACACCATCAAAGCCAACCTCTTTAACACATTCTTTGGCTCAGTATTTGTAAACAGCAATGGATCATGCCCAGTATTTCCTAATCAAACCACAGACAACTACAATGATCTAATTCATCTCGGTTTTACAGAAGACATTGTTGCAAAAGCACTGTGCAATCTGAAACCATCTCTATCTATTGTACCAGACAGAATATGTGCCTACTTCTTAAAAAAGCTACTCACTGCCATAGCCGAACCTCGAAGCATAATCTTTGAAAAATCTTTCAGGACCAACTCCTTGCCAAACCTATGGTCACTAGCCACAGTCATCCCCATCTTCAAAAAGGGAGACCCCAGCCTAGTTGAAAATTATAGACCAATCTCTTCATGCTGCATCATCTGTAAAATCATGGAATCAATTATTAACCAATCCATCATCCTCCACTTAGAAACAAACAACCTACTCTCTAATAAACAATTTGGTTTTAGGAAAAAACTATCATGTAATCTGCAACTCTTATACTGCAAAAACATATGGACTACACAACTCGATCAGGGCAATGCAATAGATACAATCTACATAGACTTCTGGAAAGCCTTTGATTCAGTGGTACACAACAAACTACTAAAACTAAAATCTTACAGTATCTCTGGACACCTGCATAACTGGATAGAAGCATTCCTATCAAACAGATAACAGATGGTCAAAATTGGGAGCGTCCTATCAAATTCTGTACATGTCAATAGTGGTGTCCCCCAAGGCAGTGTTCTAGGACCACCTCTCTTCATACTCTACATAAATGACATCTGTGATCATATAAAGAGCAACTGTGTTCTCTTCGCTTATGATGTAACGCTATTCAATTCCACAGACAATACTACTGCCCTCCAAAAAGACCTTGATTATGTAACAGAATGGTCAATCAAATAGCAACTTCAAATCTCAACAAATAAATGCTCTGTCCTACATATTGGCAAAAAAAAAATAAATCGGAAAATAAAATACAGGCTGAATAGTCAAGACCTTGTTGATGATCCAAGCTCTGTCAAGGATCTTGGAGTACTCATCTCAAATGACCTAAGTGCTAGAGCCCACTGTAACTACATAGCCAAAAAGGCGTTAAGAATTGTTAACCTAATATTATGTAACTTTTTCTCTGGTAATATTATACTAATAACTAGAGCATACAAAAAATTTGCAAGACCAATAATCGAATACAGCTCATCAGGAATCCACTTTACGTATCTGATATTAACACAGGTGAGAAAGTCCAGAAATATTTCACAAGAAGAATTCTCCACTCCTCTATTTGTTGCAGAATGCCTTATGCCACCAGACTCAAAATTCTAGACCTAGAAAACCTAGAACTATGCCGCCTTTGGTCCGATCTAAGTATAGTATATAAAATCATACATTGCAATGTCCTACCTGTCAATGAATACTTCAGCTTCAACCATAACAACATTAGAGCAAACAATATTAACAAACTCAAGGTTAATCACACCAACTTGACTGCAGGAAATACGACTTCAGCAACAGAGCGGTCAGTGTCTGGAATACTCTACCAGACTCTGTGTTTTTTTCCCCAAACCCCAAAAACTTTAACCTTAGACTGTCTACTATTGACCTCACCCCTTTCCTAAGAGGTGTGTAGGGGGCGTGCATAAGTGCACCAATGTGCCTACTGTCCCTGTCCTATTGTTTCTTTTGTATTTTTTTATTTTTCTTATATGTATCCATGTATTCATAACTGTTTTTACTTATACCTATTATCTTGTAAGCAATTGACAAATAAAAATAAATAAATAAATAAATAAATAAATAAATAAACAAACAAACTAACTAACTTAAATCTCCACACAGCCCTACAACTCATAGGATTATGTATGTATGGATGGGTCACTATTTCTGAAATCTCATCAACCTCATAGATTTGTGAGTTTGAAATGGGGATTGAATGAGCATCATGTCTTTGATTATCTTAAATATATTACATTTGCATTGTGAGGATTTTAAGTTTATTCCTATTTCAACACTTTTAAACAAGAAGATGAAAACTAACACAAACTAATGGAAAGTAAGGAAGGAAAGGCAAAAAGTGCAATAAAAGTAAAAGAGAAAATAATAGAAAAAAAATAGAAAAGAAAATATAAAGAAGTAGCTTCTTGTATTCTTCACAGCAGTTATAATTACAAATCCATTTAATCTCTGTCTCTTTTTCTAAAGCTATATCATATTGTTCTTCTTTCAATAATCTGTTCAATAATCAAAACCTTAAATCACAAGTTCATTTTTTTATTTTCATACAAAAAACCCATAAGAGGTTTCCAGTCACCAATAAATATTACAGTAATATCTTTTCTCTAATCAAAGAAGTCAATTTATCCATTTCAGCAAAATTTGTCAACTTCTCCAACCATTGCTCCTGAGTGGGCAGTGTCAAAATTTCCTTCTCTGAACATTCAGTAATGTCCCACAAATCTTGGTTAAATCCTGCAGTGGGGAATGTTAAGATTGCTGAGGTAAATTGGTGCAGTCGGGGTGGCCTCTTGCTTTACAACTGCATTGACTTGTGATGACAGTCCCAGCTCTGATTGTGATTGTAATTGAGGACTACAGTATCTGCATTATGGCAAAGGGTTCATTCTTCTCTTCTCCAAGTCTCTGTGTTTTAAATGTGTTTTAAATGTGCTTCTGGTTTCTCCATATAATCAAAATGTATTCACTGTACTTATTTTTAAAATAAAAAAAAATTCAAAATGTATGTTTGGATGCATCTTTATCTAATCAGCAATGCTAAAGACATGGCATTCCATAAATCTGAACAATGCTATACTGGGTTTTTTTGCCATCAGCAGTGCTAATAGTTTTCCCTCTTTCAAGTTTTTACAGGATCCTGTAAGAAATTGATTTTTACTCTATAATAAACTTCACCGTTATCTGATCTGTTCCAGCCAGCAGGACTGTCCAGAACAAATCTAATTTCAGTATGTCATATCAAGAATATTAAGATGAAGTTTATTTTCCTAGCTCTTCCTTCATTCCTTATTGACAGAACTTGACTGTCCTCACCCAGAAGGGAAAGATTAGTCTCAGTTGCATTTCTTTTATTTCTTTTCATTTATGTATTAGACTTTTATTTATCACTGTACCACTTTATACATAACTCAAGGCAACGAACATCCCTAATACTCCTTCCTTCTCCTGTTTTCCCCGTAACAATTACCCTGTGAGTGAACTGGGCTGAGAGAGCATGACCGATCCAAAGTCATCCAGCTGGCTTTCATGGCTAAGGTGGGACTAGAACTCACAGTCTCCTGGTTTCTAGGCCAGCATCAAACTGGCCAGAGCTGAAATTCCATTTGCCTGCTTTTGTGAATACTTTTCCAAATTCTGTTATAGAAGAGGATAGATACCAAGGTACTTCTTAATGTAGGTTTATTACACCTTTATTTCCTCTTGTCCATTGAAATCTGATAGGGGTTTCCATCAAAGTTCACTTCCATCTTTACACTTTAACATTACACACCTGTTAAATTACAGCAGCACAGTATCAGCTCCTCTGGGCTCAGGAAAGCAAAAAGTGGAGAGGGGATGAGCCCCTCCCTCAATTTTTTGTCTTCCTGGGCCTCAGCAAGAAGAATCCCGGCACAGCTGATCATATGAACAGCTGATTGTCGGGAGGGGAAAAAAGAAAGAAGTACCTTAAGGGGCGAGCATCAGGTGGGCAGGGTGTTAACCTCAGGCAGGCGGAACAAACGGTCAGGAGCGTGGGCAGCCAGAACTTGCTACTGGTTCGGTGACCCACACCAAATCCTTGCTACTGGTTTGCCCAATCTGGTGCTAACTGGCTCAATACCACTACTGGGCTCAATCCTTTCTCCAAAGGGATAGCCACATATATTTTTTTTTTCAAAGTTTTTATTTTTTACAACAAACATACAAACAAAGCATAAAAACATAAAAACCTCTTTCAATTATATATATACAGTGTGTCAGTTGGTTACAATCTTTTGTACTATCCTTTTTTTACCATTACTCACAAGTTATATAAATTCTCACCTTATCGGTCTAGCATGTGCTTATATAATATCAATTATTAAACATTCATTTGACTATTTTTCCATCATTTTATATGAGATATTCTAATTTTCATCATGATTTAATCTTATGCATTCATCCAATAGTTATATATTTTATATTGTATTCTTTATTAGTCTATTAACTTTTATTGTAAGGTTTACTTATCTATTTCTTTCCCTGTCTTTTTATGTAACCATTGATAAAATAAATCCCATATCATATAAAATTGTTTATCCTCTTCTCTAATTTCAAATGTCAATTTACTCATTTCAGCACAGTCCATGATTTTCTTAATAATTTCCTCCTGCATAGGTATTTTTTTCATTTTTCCAATTCTTAGCAAATACAATTCTAGCTGCTGTTGAAACATTTACAATCAAATATTTCAATTCTTTACAATATATTTCTGGTATAATTCCCAATAAAAATATCTCAGGTTTAAAGTATGTGTTGTTCTGTCATTTTTTCCAACCATGTGTGGATTATACTCCAATATCTTTTTATATCTGAGCATGTCTCCACCACATGTAGTAATATGAACCAGGTATCTGATGACATTTCCAACATTTATCCAATTTATTTTTGAACATCCTCGCAATTCTCTTTGGGGGTAAGTGCCACCTGTAAAACATCTTATACAAATTTTCTTTATGTGCAGTTGACATTGTCATTTTATAATTTTGAGACCACAATTTTTGCCATTTATCTAAATCAATCCCATATCCGAAATTTTTCCCCCACCCAATCACTATTTCTTTTACTTGTTCTTCCTCTAATTTAAACTCTAGCAAATGTCCACAAAGGTTTTTTTATTACTTTTCATCAGTACCTGTCAAAATTTTATCTAAATCAGTCAACTTGTCATAGTTACCTTCTGTTTTAACATCTTTATCAAATCTAGATTGTATTTGCAAATATGAAAATCAATTCATTTTTACACCTTGTTCTTCCAACGCTTGCATAGATTTAAGTTCACCCTTTTCATTCATTATCTCACCATATCTAACTGTTTGTTCCTTTGTATATATTATTGGATAGGGAAAAGCTTTAAAAGTAGATAACCATAGTGGAATTTTTAAATAATATTGCTTTTTTATCTTCTCCCTGTTTAGAAACAATGCTTCTTGAATATAATGTCTTTTAAAATACCCCTGCGTCTTAGTTCCCTTATACCAGAGGAAGACATGCCACCCTAACAGCAGGTCATGTCCTTCTAAATTCAAAAGTCTAGTATTCCTTAGTGTTATCCACTCTTTTACCCATATCAGACTCATCACTTGGTAGTATAATTCCCTACTGGGCAAAGCAAATCCTCCTCTTATTCTTGCGTCTTGTAGCAATTTAAGTTTTATTCTCACTTTCTTCCCCTGCCAAATGTATTTTAGCACTATTTTGTTTAAATCTTCAAAAAAATCTTTCCCTAATCTGATTGGAATTGTTTGGAATAGGTATAAGATTCTAGGCAATACATTCATCTTAATTGTAGATATTCTCCCAATCAGTGATAATTATAAATTTTCCCATTTTATCAAATCTGTCGCAATCTGTTATTTAAGTTTGAGATAATTGTCCTCCTTAAGTGTGCTACACCTTGGTGTTATATGTACCCCTAAATACTTAACCTTGTTTGTGACCTGGATCCCCAAAACTTCCTCCAATTCTTTCTTTCATCTTACTAACATGTTCTTTGCTAAAATCTTTGTTTTATCTTTATTTATTTTCATACTTGCTACTTTCCCATATTCTTCTATCTTTTCCATCAGCTTTGGTGCAGACTCCAATGGATCCTCTCATATAAATACCAAGTCATCTGCAACAGCTTGGAATTTATACTCTTCTTTTTAAATTTTCATTCTTTTTATTTCTTTTTCTTCTCTGATGTTCCTATTCAGCATTTCCAGTGTTAACACAAACAACAGAGGCAACAGTGGACAGCCTTGTCTGGTCCCTTTTCTATAAACAGACTATAAAGTCTGTTAACTCTCCATTTATCATAACCTGTGCAGTTTGTTTATGATATATCATTTCTATGGCTTGAGTAATTTTTTTTTACCAAAGACCATTTGGTCCAATTGTAACAGCATAAAACGCCAATTCACATTATCAAAGGCTTTTTGTGCATCTATAAACATCAGAACCATTTGTTTTTCAGGATGTGCCTCATAGTATTCCAGTGTATCTAAACTTATTCTCATATTATCTTTAATCTGTCTCTTCAGCAGAAATCCATTTTGATCAGAATGAATAAAATTGTTTATGTATCTTTTCAGTCTCTCTTCCAGAACTGAAGCAAAAATTTTATCATCTGAATTTAATAGTGACATAGGTCTGTAATTTTTAACTTGCTGTGGGTCTGTGTCCTCCTTCGGTACAAGTGTAATATATGCTTCTGACCATGTTTTGGGTATTCTTTTCTTTGTCATAACTTCATTCATAATTTCTAATAAGTGAAGATTCAACGTTTCCTGGAATGTCTTATAAAATTCCACTGGCAAACCATCCAGACCTGGTGCTTTCCCAATGTTTTGCTTTTTTAAAGCTTCTGTTAATTCCATCATTGTTATATACTTTCTAACATTATTTCAATATCTTAGGGTATCTGGGACAAATTTGCTTCCTGTAAGTATTGTTGAATTTTTTCTTCCTGAACATTCTCTTTATGGTATAACTTTCCATAGTAATCTTGAATAATTTTTTTCTTCTCCGCATTTCCATAGCATACATGTCCTTGTTCATTTATCAATTGATTTATTCTCCTCGAGTCTCTTTCCTTTCTCAATTTATATGCTAGCCATCTGCCTGGTTTGTTTGCATCTTCAAAATAGTTCTGCTTAGCATTTTTTATTTTTTGTACTTTTTCTTCTTTTTCCATTAGCCCCATTTTATGCTTAGTTATGTCCATTTTAATTTTAATGTCCTTTTTTTGTGGAAATTTCTGAAGTTCTTTTTCCAACTTCTTGTAGTCATCTTCCAATATTTTAAGGATTTTTTTCTGTTTTCTGTTTCTTTTCCTTGTATAGTCCATTATCAAACCTCTTGTATAAGCCTTCATCGTGTCCCAGGGATTCTCTTTTGTATTTTCTTCAAAGAAAAAAGTCAATTCTCTCTCAATTTTCTGTTTAAAGTCTTTTTCCTTTAATATTGTATTATTTAAAGTCCATCTAGATCTCCTTTTTGTCCTTTCCATACAAGTGTTATTGGATTGTGATCTGCCCAGGTACTTGCTTCTATTTCAATTTCTTGTATGTTAGAAAGCAATTCTGTTGACATCCATATCATATCTAGACCATGATGCATGTCTATTTGAATGAAAGGTACATTGTTTATTTTCCGCATTTCTCTCTCTCCATGCATCTTTTAAGTTTATCTCATCTACCATTCGAAGGAAGGATTTTGGCAATGTCTTTCTAGTTTTCCTTGCTGTTTTTTGTGTTTTATAATACAATTTGTCATTTATTATTCCATTAAAATCTACCATCAGACAGATATTAGCATAGTCCAGTTCAATTATTTTCTTATGTAATTTCCTATAAAAATCTTCTTGATTATCATTTGGGGCATACATTGCTATTAAAAGTGTCCTTAGATTATTGTCCGTTATCTCCACCATCAAAATCTTTCCATCATCATCTGTATATATTTGTTCCGCAGGGATTGTATCTCTAATGTATAACACCACTCCTCTCTTTTTACAGTGTGTCAATGCTGTAAATAATTTCCCTAATTTTTGTTGTTTCAATATATAATCATGTTGTTTTTTAATATGGGCAGATTATATCAAATTTTAATTTCTCTAACTTATGAAATACTTTTCTTCTTTTAATAGCTGAATTAAGCCCATTTATATGAATTGTAATCAGTTTTTTCTCATCCATTTTAGACTTTATAAGAAGGATTTATTGCTCAAGTAAATCTTGGTTCTCATTGTTCTCTGGGTACACCACCTATGGCTCCTTCTTCTTTTTCAATTACTGCTGTACATTCCCCTTGAAATTCAATTAATAACTCTTCTTTTCTTGTATCTTCCTCCCTTCCTCTAAGATATTCCAGATAGAATAACTCAGCTCTTTCAACTGTATCAATTCTGTGTCTTTGTTCCTGCCAGGTAAACATGAGACCTTTGGGTATCAGCTATCTGTAATTTATTCCTCTCTTAAGTAACTCTTTGGCCAGGAAAAAAAATATTCTCTTCTTAACTCTCTCACTCTTCTCAGTACCTGTTTCAGTACCATTATTTCTTTATCTTTGTACTTTAGTGTTTTTTCTCTTGCCGCCTGCAGTATTTGTGATTTAATCATTTTCTTAGTAAATCTGATATGAACTTCTCTTGGCAGTTTATTTCTCATCACATATCTTGTATAGACACGAGAAACCTCATCCATTCCATCCATCATCTTCTCTTTAGTTACCTCTAATGCTTCTGCCAGGATTTCTGTCATCATTTCAGCAAGATTTTCACCCTTTTCTTCTTCTATATTTTGAAATCTAAGATAGAATTCTGATCTATCAATTTCCCATCCCAATGATTGCAGAGATCTGCCCTTATCTCTTTCCACTTCACTCAATCTAGTATCCATATCTCCAATCTTCTTATCTCCATACATCTTGTTCTTCAATTTTCTTAATTCTGTCCTCATATTGCATCATCATCTGTTGAATATTTTCATTTTTTTCATCTGTCTTTTCTGTTCTTTGCTCAATATTCTCCGTTCTCTTTTCAATATTATCTGTTTTTACTTGTATCTTTTGAATTCCTTGCATAATCATCTGCAGTGTCACTTCTTTCTCCTTCTCTTGTTGTAACATCACCTGTATTGATCATTGTCCTCTAGATGGTGAGGAAGAAGAAGTCAGAACTGAAGATGCTGAGGCTGGTTTTTTTCTGCTCATCTTAGAGTACTTAATAGAAAAATTGAGAAGAAAAAGCAAGAGCAGCCAATTGCCACTCCAGTAGAAAAAAAAAAAGCAAAAGATAAAAATAAAAAAGTGAAGGGAAAAAATCTTCAGGCACTTGAATACCTTAATCCAATTGCTTCCAATTATGTAGGAAAAAAGGGAAAAAAAGAAAAAAAAGAAAATGGAAAAAGGATGAAAAAATAAAAAAATTAGGAAAAAAATTAAAAAGACAGAAATCTGTATATTCCCCTTGCTAAAAAGGTAAAACAAAGGGAGGAGGGAGGAGGGAAAAAGTAGTCTTATTCTTGCATCAAAGGACTCAAGTCCAAATATAAAAATCCAACTTGGGGGGGAATAGAAAAAAAAAGGAAAGAGAAAATACAATTCTGTCAATAAACAAAGCACTGCCACTAAATGTTCCAGGCTCTTTACTAAATTAAAAAACAAAATTTCCAGTTCTCTTTTCAAGGTCACTTCAATCTTCTTTCTTCAATTTCAAATCCAGACTCCTGCTATCAGTAGTTCCACAGAAGAGCACCTACAAACAATCTACATGCTCTTCCCACTATCTTTTCAATGAAAAGCACAGAGTCCTTGAATGTAACACCAAATGTATCAGCAAGAAAGAAAGGAAAACAATGTATCCAAGCCTCCAGATGGCAGCACTACTTATTTCCCTTTCCTTTCCCTTCCCCTCTAATATTAAAACCAGGAATAAAAAAAATAAAAAAACCAAAGTTATTAAAAAGAAAAAAACAAGAGGAAAAAAAGCTTTTCCAAACAGTTATTTTGAAAGGAAAAAATAAAAATTAAAAAGGAAAGATCAGTCCAGTTGAAAAGTTATTAACAAAATCCAAAGTTCCAATAAAAAGAAAGAAAAAACTTTCAGGTTTCATTTGTGCTTAATCTCGCCACTTAGGCACTTTTATCTTTATTTTTAAATTTAATTTTTAGTCTTTTAGGGTGCTCTCTCCAGAAAAAAATGAGTAGAAAATTATCTCATCAAACTGACACACTTTCTTTCCAGCTTTCTTGCTGTCCCAGCTTCAACAGCTTTAATGGCTGCCTCTCCACTGCGGGGAAAAAAGGGCTTCTCCTAGATCTACCAGGGACTTTGTGATGTTCCTGGGATCGACAGAATGTGCCCTCCTCTGTCACTGTCTCTATGGACGATTTAGATCCATTGGGACCATCTGCAATGGAGATATCAGCAGCGATCTTAAGAGCTTAAAGATCTTATGCTGTACCGCTGTGACACCAGCTCCATCCTCTCTACATAATTTCTATTAATTGTTGATGAGCCTCTTGGCCAACTGACTGATTGATTTCTTCCCCACTGGGTGGCAATAATGAGTTAGAATTTTTTGCATCTCTAGGCTGCCATCTAGTGGTTGTGAAGATCTGTGCTTCCCTCATTCATTCTGTAATCTTACAGTCTTCATCTACATTCTGGTTTTACCACAGATTTAGTTCCCTCCTTCCTAATTATTTCAACTTTTATGTTTTTCCTGAGCTGCCCAACTCCTACGTCCATTTAACAAAATGGAGCAGATGTATACAGCCCTTTTCCTTTCTTTTAACAAATGGGGTGAAACTCACTTAACAACTTTATCACTTAGCAATGGAAACATTGAGCCATTGTGGTCATAAGTCAAGGACAATCTGTAGTTCTGCCAGGAGACCTGGGGATCCCAGGTTGATTTGCAGCTGATTAAGTGGTTTGCAAGATTGTGTTTGTCACCACCATGGAGAGTGTGTTGAAAATGCAACTCCCAGAATTCCCAGGGAGCATGCCGTACTTCTGAGCCATGGAGAAGACTGGAATAACAAGGGCCAACTGGGAGTTGTAATGATGTTCATAGGCTGATTTATTACAGCAATCATTGGGTCAATGTTCCAGTTCCCATTTGCAGCATCCTGCTCTGATTTACCCTTCCTCTTTGAAAAATATTCACTCTTCAATATTCACTCTCTAAGTAATCCCATGACTACACTAAAATATTAAAAGATGAATAAGCTTCGAACTGACCATTCCCTGTTCCTTGCTGGCTGAGGGGAATGGCAATTATAACTTAAAACTTTTGAAGCACTCTTGAATGCTATGCTGAGTCAGAATATTCCTAACTTAAGATAGTCCTACTGTCAAAAAACAAAAACAAACCTAACACCCAACACCTGCTGTCTCACAGAGTATAAGTTTTGCAAAAGATGATCCATTATACATTCCAAGGTTCAATTTTAGCCCATTTTGCTTCTACATTTCCCATGTGGTTGAATCAGTCTCTGAATGAGATATTTGATTATTCTTGAACCAATACAGACGTGATTTCTCAAATAATCACTAAGACATTCAGTTGGGCATGAATGCTAAGAGATTCAGATAATTATTAGTGTAGAGGAAAAGAAAAGCAGGATTTGAATCACTTCTGATCTCACGAGTTTTATTTGTTTGTGTGCTGACTGGCTGGCTGGGTCTAGAACAACTCTGTGCAACCAATTCACTGTGGGACTACTTGCCACAGTCAATTTGCTGTTAGACAACTCACCACAGGACAAGAGTTACACTAATATTGAAGAAATAATGGGATAGAATAATTAAAGAAGGGAAGGGACAAAATGAAAAAGGAGGGACAAAATGAAATGTGAATGATAAAAATTAAAATACTTTGAAAACAATTTTAAATACTTCAGTTGAATTGTTGAGTTGTCCCATGGTGAGTTGGCCATGGCGAATTGGCAGTGCCAAGTTGTCCCATTCCACTGGCTGGCTGGCTGGCTTCTTTATTTATCAATTAGATTTTGAAATCAGATAGACTCTGAGTGGCTTACCATATTTAAAAATGCTTTTAAAAGAATGATCTGGACAAAACTACCTAAATAACACTTCAGAAAAAACTCCCTCATTCTTGAGTTTTCTTAAGTTTTATGTGCATAGTTAAGAAAGAGCAGTGATCTGTTGGCACTTCCTACATGCCTCAGAGCACAAAATGAAAAACTCTCATTCTCTCTAGTTGTTTCCTTGTTAGGATAAGTCAACTATATATTTCTATTTATTGCTCTATATTAAAATAGAGATTTTTTTAAAAAAAAGTCTAGAATGTGGGATAGGAGCTATGTAAGAGGGCATGTTATTTTTTTTAGCAAGACCAATTCTTCTCTATAAAGGAATTTCTTTATAAAGGAATTTCACCACGTCCTAGGTTGTCGTATAATTTCGCCTCCTTGTCAGCATGTCCCTTGACTCCTTGGTTAGGAGTCATTTGGTTATATTTGTTCTGCTAAACTTACCCCTTGTCCCATAAGTGCTTTACTTTCTGGCACTCTCTACAAAAGTCTTCAGTGTATCATATTTCTCCATCATGTTAGTAATACTCTATGTTTCAATGTTTAGTGAGGTAAATACAAGGTTTTTATTTTTGTAAATTATTATTGTTATGGCAATTTTTCTTGTGGAATACTCTGGAAAAGTCAGCAATGCCTGGCAATTCTTAATAGTTCTTAAGCTGAACTGATGTCATCTTCTAGAGCTATCTGAGTACAGATATCTCTGTCCTACAACTCCAATTTGCAACTCGTAATATTAGAAATTAGATGTTCTGAAGACATCATGGAGGAATGATGGAAAAATCCTATGGGATCATTGGCTTAATTTCCTCTCCCATTAAATTATTAAGCCCACCAAATTGTGGGCTCACCAAGATCAGTGTCTTCTAAGACACACTAGCTACCATTCATTTCAGGGTTAGGGTTAGGTCCCATTCCATCACATTTCTGCTTTTTATCTATTTGAAACTGCAAAAACCTTCAGAAATCATCAATATACAATATACAGATGAAGCTTAGCCCTATTTCTGCCTGCCATCAGTGCTGTGGTATCCTATTTGCCAAGATTTGCCCCAAAGAATAGAAACAGATTCCCTCAAAGCCCAAAGATTGGCAGCCCCCAGCTCCAAATAGTAGGTGAAATTTATTCTGAATAGAACTGTAGCTCACCCTCATTGAAGGAGCCAATATGTAGCATGAGAATGGTCTGATTCATCTTTGTTACCTGAGCAAAGTAAGTTTGGTGGCCCTAAATAATTTTGGCTGACTTTGGATAACTAACAGCTATGAATCTTCCTGGACAGTGATAGTACTTCATGTTCTGGGAGCATCTCATCTAGATCATTTTGCAGTTCACTCTGTACCTTTGGGAGTGGTATGAGGGCCACAGCTTGTGCAGAATGTATGATGTTAGGCTGCTATCTGAAACAACCCCCAGAATTTACTTTTTACCCTGTGATGCATGATATAGGATTGCTTGGAAATATTTGATTAAAAAAGTAACCTGGAATTAGGATATGGAGAATTCATATTTCCAACATTCAAGGTAACAGAGAGTTTTGAAATTGTCCAAATGAGTTAGGTAGATAGAAAATTATTGGCAATAAGTAGCAGTGAAGACTGGCAAGTATCCTGATTTTCTGCATTTATGAAATGTGGTGAACACACCAAATTTCAACATGCTAGTGAAAAGAAACATTTAGACTGGCTAAAATTATTGATTCTATGGTTTATTATCTGAGGTTGGCACACATTTGAAATTAAGAGTACAGTCCTAAAGATGCTGGATCTGCAAGATACCTCCAGTAACTTCTCTCATTCTTTCGCAATCTGGCTGGGCTTCCTTTGCCAAGCCTTAGATGGGACATCTTTTCATCAGTCCTAATTTTTGAGAGATTAAATAATCGGGACTTCTTCCATTCACACATAACTAAATCTGGTGTTCAATTTGCCTGCTACTCCAGACAAGATTGTTCAATATTTGAAGTCTGCTTGTGTGATGACCCAAAGGGGCATGGCACAAAGGCAACACAGTCACATAAGTAAGAAAAGTCCCTTTAGTACCTCCAACTTTGCCTCCAATATCCAGGTTACCTTTGGCTGGAGAAAAAGCTCTCCCAAGAACAGTCTTTAAGTAGAGGAAATTCAGTCCGAAAATGAAGTACATACAGACTGTAAATAAAAATCCACACAAACCATAATTTATAGTAATTAACTTGAAGGGCAGGATAAGGAATTGTAGGCTTGAAAGGCCAGCAAAACACACACAGTTGAGAAGACGCCAGGAACCCAGATAAGCCTCGACCATAAAAGATAACTCACAATTTGCTGTGAGTAAACTCCCTTTTTAAACACAGCCTGCAAAGTCTGTGTGTGCCACTTTAAGCCTTTAAGCCTTCTTCCATATGTTGACAACAGCAAGGCTATTGTATGCACACTTTGATTCCTATGATGGACAAATGGTTGCCGAAGTTGATGGAGCTGGCTGAAAAGGCAAAACTGACCACTTTGATTAAAGAAAAGAAAAATAAGTATTTTATGTTTCCACATAAAAACTGCTTCTGAACTTCGTGCTTGATGTGGAAAAAAATGAAACTCTGACTTTGAGTTTTACCGATTAGACCAATAGAACTTTATAGAAATGGCTTGTTCATGTTATTATGAAAAAGCAAAAAGCTGTTATTTGATGTTAAAGCCTTATTTTACTGTAACAGAGAGAGTCGGAAATCAAGGGTCCTTTTTCTTTTTCTTTCTTATCTTTCCTCACTTCTCTTTCCCCTTTTCCCCCTGCTGTTTTCTATTTACTTTGTATTTTGTAATACTTTATAACTCAATAAAAATGTTAATGGCAAACCTTTAAGCTTTCTACTTGTCCTGTGGACTAACCATCAAATATGGTTGGATACATCAATTTGCGAAGCCTAGGAGGGTGGAGTTTAACCCAGGGCAACAGGAAAGGTGTGTGCTGCAATAAAGCATTGTGTGCCATTATCTTCTATGTTGGGCTGTGTCCAGTCCTTGAACACCTCCCAAGGATAGAGAAATATGAAGGAGGAAGAGCAAACAATACGGACAGTCCTCGACTTACGAGCAGAGTTGAGCCCAACGTTCCTGTTGCTAAGTGAGACAGTTGATAAGTGAATTTCGCCCCTACTTTACGACCTTTTTTGCCACATTCGTTAAGTGAAATCAATTCAGTTGTTATGTTAGTAACATGGTTGTAAGGTGTTTCTGGCTTTTGCCTTGATTTTGCTTGTCAGAAGGGGATCCCACGTTTTCAGGATCCTGCAAGGGTCATGAATAGAAGCCAGTTGCCAAGCATCCAAATTCTGGTCATGTGACCACAGGAATGATGCAACAGTCATAAGTCATTGAAAAAAAAAACCCAGTCATGTCACTTTTTTTCTTTTTTTTTGTGCCCAACAATTGCATTTATTTTTTTAAAGAATTTTTTATTTTTTAAACAAACATACCCAGACAAAACATAAAACCATCTTCCAGTTACATACAGTGTGTCGGTTGGTTACAAGTCTTTTGTGCATCATCTCCATAGTCCTCACTTATAGTTTATATAACTTCTCATATTATCCATCTAATGTATGTGTGTGTGTGTGTTATTATTATTGTTAATCATTTATTTGACTATAACTATTATTCCATCATTTTAAGTGAGATATTCAACATTTAATTATGTTATAACTTTCATTACATCATCATAAATCCACAAGACATCTCTATGTTATATTCTCTACATTTCTATTATCCTTATGTTGTAAAATTCTCAAAAATATTTCATTTCCATATTTTTTTTGTCTAACCACTGATAAAATAAATCCCATATCTTATAATATTGTTTATCTTTTTGTTCTCTAATTTCAAATGTCAATTTACTAATTTCAGCCCATTCCATTATTTTCATAATAACTTCCCCCTGTGTCACTTTTTTTTCCCCAGGGCCATTGTAACTTGGAATGGTCACTAAATGAACGGTTGTTAAATTGAGGATTGCTTGTGCATTTTCAATGGAGTTTTTTTACTTAGTTGCAATTCAGATAGACTGATTTTTTTCCCCCAAGCACCCCCATTGATTTTCTTGGCTCTCTCCCTCCAGTGCCCTCTTCTGCCAACTTAGATTTTCAAACTCCAGGGACAGTACCTGGTATTCTCCACCCTAGAGAAGGCAGCTGTTCATGTAAAACAAAAAATATATATGATATTTTGATGTCATGCTTGAAAGGGGCCCTGCCTTCTTCACAAATATCTCCCCCAGCGACTTCGTGAGCATGTAGGAAGGGCAGAAAACTATCTACGGTGCCTTGGCAATTCAGAAATATACTGAGATCATGTTGCACCATATTACGCTTGAGAATTTATGGAAAGTGTTTGGCAAGCCTGTCCCCTTCACAGGTGCTGGAGGAGGGAAGGGAACTATGTGCTGATCAGTCAGATTTGTGCTGCCTTTTGGGATGGGGGGTGGGGGTACAGCCATTGAGGCTGTATACCCCACCCCAATGGCACTGCTGAGATGTCTCCTGCTGGAGTTGGACTAGATGTTGAGACTCTAGAAAAACAGAGAAGAGCAACCATGATGATGAGGGGACTAGCTAAACATACAACGAATGGTTACAGGAACTGAGCTTGGCTAGTCTAGTAAAGAGAAGGACCAGGGGGGACATGATAGCAGTCTTCCAATATTTGAGGGGCTGCCACAGAGAGGAAGGAGTCAAGCTATTTTCTAAAGCGCCTGTAGGCCAGACAAGGAATAATGGATGGAAACTGAACAAAGAGAGATTGAACCTGGAAATAGGAAGAAACTTTCTGACAGTGAGAACAATCAACCAATGGAACAGCTTGCCCTCGGAAGTTGTGGGAGCGCCATCACTTGAGACCTTCAAGATGAGATTGGACTCCCATCTGTCACAAATAGTGTAGGGTTTCCCGCTTGGGCGGGGGTTGGACTAGATGACTTACAAGGTCCCTTCCCACTCTGATTATCTGTTATCTGTTATCTGACCTCTGTTTCAAGGAAAGATTCAGCTCTCGAGCAGCTTTTCAACAGGGTATCAAACGGCAACATCAGATTCCTCGTTTCAGGCAGCAAAATAATCCAGTCCAGCTTTAGCATATTTGTTTCATGCCTTACTTTAACTTTCAGCCAGTTTTGATAAAATGCAGATTGGTTTTTGTGAGCATTAGAGTGTCCAACACCAATGCAAGTTATATAGGTAGTCCTCGATTTGGAACTGTTCATTTAGTGACCATTCAAAGAAAGTTACAACGGCATTGAAAAAAAGGTGATTTATGGTCATTTTTCACACTTGCGACCGTTGCAGCATCCTCATGGTCCCAGGATCAAAATTCAGAGGCTTGGCAACTGGTTCCTATTTATGATGGTTGCAGTACCCTGGGGTCATGTGACCTCCTGCAAGCGAAGCCAATGGAGAAGTCCGAGTCACTTAATAACTGTGTTACTAATGTAAGTGTTGCAGTGATTCAGTCAGGAACCATGGCAAGAAAGGTCCTAAAATGGGGCAAAATTCACTGAACAAATGTTTCACTTAGCAACTTAAATTTTGGGCTCTATTGTGGTCGTAACTTGAAGGTGACCTGTATTTTCTCCCTTTCTCTGTATTTTTACCCTGCCAGTGGTGGGATTCAAAAAAATGTTACTACCAGTTTTGTGGGTGTGGCTTGGTGGGCATGGCAGGGGAAGGTTACTGCAAAATCCCCATTCCCTCCCCACCCCACTCACCTGCTTTCCAGCTCCATTCTCTTGTGCAGGGCAACAAAATAAGACCCAGCTGATCAGCTGGGACTCAGAAGGCAGAGAATAGATGGGATGGGGCCAGTCAGAGGTGGGATTTGCTGGTTTTCTGAAGGACTGAAAATTTCTGCTCCTGGTTCTCCAGAACTGGTCAGAACCTGCTGAATACCACCTCTGGTTGCTTCCAAATGCTAACTATGTGCCATAGGGACTTTGTGAAATCAACATCCGTGTGTTCCAGGAAGAACAGGATACTTCAGACTGCTGTGAGTCAAAAGCAATTTTGGTCTCTACAGTCGCAGCACCTGTCCGAGTGCCACATGTTCCTTGGCTTCGTAAGAATAAACAAGCAAAGTTCCTGCTGTCAGGGCTGCCCGCTGACACCTCATCTCTTGTCACATATAACCTAGGATTAACAGAATTGTGCTCTATCCCTGCCCAGGGAAGAATTCGGATTACTTGGTATCCTTTGGGAAATTTAGACTATGGCTCTGTTTTTGAGAGTTGGTTTTTAATTGCAGGGCTTTTTCCCGAATCTTGATAAAAGATGTTACACTGGTTTGTCAGATAAATTTATTAGATTCCCCCAAGAGTTCAATTATAACATAGATTGAAGCACAAAGAGTTTATTATGGCACTGTAGTCAGCAAAAGATGTGGGAATTCAACTCCTTCTGACAGAGTTATATACATGATTAGAACATATAGCAAAGTACTTAGACTTATACGCTGCTTCATAGTGCTTTACAGCCCTCTTAGTGTGTTTCGGCTAAACATACAGGTTTATTTTATTTTTATTTTATTTTCATTGCACCTCGTACAACAAAATGATGATTGGCACAGGTGGTTATTGAGATCAAATATGGCATGAAATCCCTGAGATAATAAAGTGGAACTAAACGCAATGATGTATTGAGAGAACCGTGAGGCAATATTTCATAAAACACGTTTATTTTCTTTAAGAAGTTATTTCTGTGGGTTTATTTTATGCTGGCCTTTGCTCATCTTCTAGTATTTTCTCCCAGCTTTGTGAACTTTGGCCTTATGAGTAGCCAGACAAATAAGTTCATTTTTCTACATGTCCATGGGCTGGTAATTCAGCAAATGAGACATTTTGCTTGGCCTAACCAATACCCAATGTTCTCCTGCAGTTTCTATCATAATCAAAGGATTTGAGGTGAATGAATATGAATCTACTGGGGTGAAAACTGAAGGCAAGAATGGCCTTTGTTACAGCCAGTTGGGATGATTGTTTAGAATTAGATGGCCCTCCATGAAAACATCTACCATTCTTGTCCAACCATGAGACAGTAAAGTTTAAATGGATGGAATAGCCTGTTGTCTTTTGAAGCATAAATATGGAACCAATAAAAGATGTGCCGAGAATATTAAACAACTAGACCAGTGATGGCTAATGTTTCTGTTCTCACGTCCCAAAAGTGCACGCGTGCGTATGCATACCAGGAGAAATAAGGAAATGCACGTGGGGGCCCCACGCCCCCTGCGCATGCACGCATGACTCCACGCTCACTGTGCATCTCTGCATGCATGCGCAACCCTCCCAGGCATGCTCAAGGGTGGGATTCTACCAGTTCTTACCTATTCACTTGAGCCGGTTGTTAACATTCTAAGCAGTTCGGAGAACAGGGTGTTAGAAGAAATTACTGGCCTAATCCTGGAAGGAGGGCAGGAAGGAAACATTCTGGTGTTGCTTACAGAAACTGCCTCTACATTTTTGGCAAGACTAGACTTTCTGTCTCTGGAACTTCTCTGGAGTTTTTTTCCCCTCCTTTGCTGGTATTTTGCTTGTGTGGAGTGACCATTTAAAATTACAATGACACTGAAAAAAGTGACTTATGACCATTTTTCACACTTACGACTGTTGCAGCATCCCCACAGTCATGAGAGGCCAGGAGAGGAGAACCGTGCCTTGATGATATTGAGTTGGCCATGCCCAGCCAATAACATGACCACCAAGCCATGCCCACCAACTAAGCCACACCCACAGAACCAGTTGTTAAAAAAATTAAATCTCACCCCTGGGCGTGCTGCGTGTTTCTGTGCATGCACATGCATCTCCTGCACCCACCCCGCTCCCTGCACATGCATGGCAGCTACCCAAAGATCAGCTGGTTGGTGAGGCGACACAGGTGCCTGCACAGTGAACCTGCTCTGGAGCGACCTCTCTCTCTTTCTCTCTCTCTCTCTCTTTCTCTCGCTGTCTCTGTATGTGTGAAAGTGTATGTTTGTGCATGCACACATACACATGCATGCAGTGTATTGGCGTTTCAACTGCAGCTAAAGGCCCTGTCACACTGCCCAACGGATGCAAAACGTTAGTAAAAAGGACACAACGGACGAGAAAAATGTTCCATCCGTTGTTATACGCTCTCAAAAGGGGCAAAAATTTGCATAAACAGAGCAGATAACACGGAAAGGAATGGACGCAGGGAGGATGCAGAGTGGATGGAAAGTGGATGCAGAACGGAAGCCCAGCGGATGGAAGCAGATGGGAGCGGATGGCACATCCGCTAGGCTTCCGGGGGACCTCAGCAAAGCGGACGTGGAACGGATACAGCAGATGCAGAGCGGACACGGAACGGATGAAGCGGATGCACAGCGGATGCACAGCGGATGAAGCGGATGCACAGCGGAAGCTTAGTGGATGCACAGCGGAAGCCGAACGGATGCCAAGCGTTAATTGCGCATGCTCCCAAGCAGGTCACCTTTCAGAGGAAAGACCTGCTGCCGGATACATCGAGTCCTTGCCTGCCCTGCCTGCATGCCTGCCTGCAAGCCTTGCTGCAAGCTTTGCTGCCAGCCTTCCTGCCAGCCTGCCTGCAAGCCTGCCTCCCAGCCTCCTGGCCAGCCTCCCTGCCAGCCTTGCTCTCTGCCTGCCTGCCAGCCTTGCTGCCAGCCTGCCTTCCAGCCTCCCTGCCAGCCAGTCTGCCTGCCAGCCTTGGTGCCTGCCTGCCTGCCTGCCAGCCTTCCTGCCAGCCTTCCTGCCAGCCTTCCTGCCAGCCTTCCTGCCAGCCTTCCTGCCTGCCAGCCAGCCTTCGTGCCTGCTTGCCTGCCAGGCTTCCTGCCAGGCTTCCTGCCAGCCAGCAACCCCACATCCATGGGGAAGAAGCGAAAGCCTCAGCAACCTGCCGCCATCCCTGGCAAGAGGGACAGGGCCACCCTCCCGCCCCCTGTCCCTGACTCTGCTTCTGCTGGGGCTTCTGCTGCTTGGGCTCGCTCTTCTGGTGCTGGAGCTTCTGCTGGCGCTATTCCTGGTGCTGGTGCTTCTGCTGGTGCTTACTCTGCTGGTGCTGCTCCTGGCGGTGGTGCTTCTGCTCGTGCTTACTCTGCTGAAGCTGCTCCTCGTCCTGCTCGTCCTGCTCATCCTGCTCGTGCTCCTGGACTTGCTCGTACTGCTCGTGCTCCTGGTCTTGCTTTTCCTGCTCGTCCTGCTCATGCTCCTGGTCTTGCTGGTGCTGCTGGTGCTTACTCTGCTGCTGCTGATCCTGGTGCTGCTGGTGCTGGTGCTGCTGCTGCTGCTGCTGCTGATGATGATGATGATGATCCTGCTGGTGCTGCTGCTGCTGCTGCTGGTGTGGAGGAGCAGCCCCTACTACCTGGGAACCCCTCTGATGAGGGCCCATCTGGTCCTGCCAAAGGGAGGAAGAGGCGTATGTGACAACGGGAGAGGAGGCAATACTCCATTGAGGAGGAACACGAGGATGAGGTGCTGGAGTGGCGGAGAGAGAATGACTATCTGTGGCAGAAGGGATACCGGCTGTACAGGGACACCAAGCCAGACAGCTGGAGGGGCAGAGGCACACTGTCCTGGTGGAGATCAGGGACATCATCTGGACCAGCATAGATCTCCTCTCTCAGCTGGTCCACACCGACTCCTCATCCTCCAACCGCAAGCCCTTCCTCACCTATGTCAACCAGACCCTCGTGGACATGGCGGAACCCCAGTACCAGGTGGTGAAGGACCGGATCACCGAGCTGCTTCACAACCTTCCAGATCCAGAGGAACCTGCTCCCACCCAGTCCAGGTCTGCTCCTCCACCCCAGGTGATGTCCCTCCCATTCCAAGGCTTTCCACAGCCCCTCACCTACCAGGGCTATGGATACCAGGAGGTCCAGCAGCACAGGCAGCAGCCCTTCCCAGTCCAGGCACAGAGTCATCGGATGACACCATTGCCACCGGTTCCACTGATGCCACCAATGCCACCCACGACACTGATGCCACCGACGCCAATGATGCCACCCACAACACTGATGCCACCGACACCAATGATGCCACCCATGACACTGATGCCACCCACGCCACCGATGCCACCAATACCAGTCCTCACCCAGCTGCAGACCAGACATCCCCACTACACTGTTCCTTCCTCCACCCCATAGCCAAGCCCAGCCTCAGTACATCTGTCATCGGTACTGGGGCTGGCACCCCATGGCATGGAGGAAGGAGCTCTTAACATCACGGGTCTGAACCAGCTGTCCGAGAGCTTTCTCAACACACTGTCACCTGTTGTCCTCTCGGGGCCAGGCACCCCAGTGGGGCTTCAGACTAGCACTCCAGCACCAGCCACCTCCACAGCACCTGGACCCTTCACCCCTGAGACTGGGCACACCTCCAAGTGATCAAGAGGAGTGCCAGAGACTGGCTGGCTGGCTACCTGTAGACTTTATTTGGACACTTGACTTGGGTCATTTTTCTTTTACAGCTTGTTGTTCAATAAAGTTTATATTTGATTCACACACTTGCTTCATTTCTTTTTTTTTTAAATAAAGTCTTGGTGGAAACTTTTAGAATTGGTTTAAGCCTTTGCATGCTTGTGAGATGGGTTAAGATAGCAGTGGGGTGGGCAGGGATACCTGTGGTATGGGTAATATCTGTGGGATGGGCAGGGATACCTGTGGGATGGGTAATAGCTGTGGGATAGATAAACCTCCAGTGCAAGCATAGTGGGACTGTATGGTCCATCCTCCCAGGTGCCACACCTATGGCCTTTTATTATCAATAATAATGTAATAATCATCCTGTCAGCCTTCAAGATCTTCTACTATTGCTTTGCATCTTTCGGCTGTCATAAGAAATGGAGGGGGGGGAGGAAGGTATAAGTCTAGGAAGTGAGCTGGAGGTGTTACATTCTTCTGTTGTGTAAATGGGGGGGGAAGCATACAATAGAGTTAGGTTTCTATTTCTCGCTTAGCTTTCTTTTCTCTGCGCAACTGCAACCTGTTATCAAAATATGCCAAGGTCAACGGACAGAGGCCTCATCATCACTGAAGATGCCCACATGATCATATTCACAACTTCTAATTGGAAGTGTCATCTGAACTATTGGGGGTGGAACATTTCCATCACTTTGTATGTGTGAATTGCGCGCCTAATTTCTCAGATTCAGAATTCTTTGGTTGCTACCACTTCACTTTCAGTAAAAGATATCTTTTCTCTAAACTAAAGAGTCTAAGTATTTCTTTCCTGGATTTTGAATGGAGCTCCGCCTGACATTCTTCTGAGGGGACCTGTACATTATGTCATCTTCAAATAGTGACCAAGAGGATCCAGGAGCCATTGGAGGGCAAGATTCTGTGCTGGTGCAGGAAGCCCAATTGCTAGCAGAGCTCAGTCTGGAAGAGAATCCAGCTGTGAAGCCCAGATGGTCGGTGGGGGTTGGTTGGAAAGATCCGGAGAAGGACCCCCCCCCCTGGGTCACAACTACCCGCCGGCGTGGAAAAGAGGAGCCTTGGCAAGAGAAGGAAAAGGGGGAACTCTTACTGGATCAAGCCAGGAGACTCCTGAATGAAGCCTTTGAACAACCCCAAGCTGCACAAAGGTATGAAGGGGGAGGGGAAGTAGCCCCATCCAGAAGAAGCAGAGCAGCTCCCTCTCCCATAAATCAACCCGATCCAGCAGCAGTCCCGGGGCTTTCAGTGGGAGGTGTGATTCCTAGAAGGCGTAGAGCTCCTAGGCTGCCTCCGTTAGAAGTAAAATACGGGGGGGATCCCAAAACCTTGGGATTTTTCCTAGCTCAAGTTTGGAGCCATATGGAAGAATTCGGGGAGGACTTTCCCTCAGAAGCAGCCAAAGTGAGGTGTGTTACCAGGGCTCTGGAGGGAATAGCGGCAGAGTGGATGGTGACCTTGCATAATGATAATGCTCCTCAGTTGCTGAATTACAACCTGTTCATGGCTGCACTGAGGGCTAGGTTTGAGGACCCACTGGCAGAGCGCAAGGCCCAAATTAGGATGAAAACCATAAAACAGTGGCGGAGGTCTGTGGCTGATTACACCCAAGAATTTAGACAGTTAACCAGCCATTTCCAAGGCTGGCCCCAAGAAGCCCTGATAGAACTGTTTAAAGATGGTTTAAATGAAGATGTGTACCAGAGATGCATTGCTAGAAGAGACCCCAATGACTTGCAGATGTGGTACTTGCTGGCAGAAGAAGTGGAGATTGATTTAACCCAAAGCAAATGGCGGGGAGATTATGGGTGGAGCAAGTTTTTCCACCCACATCCTCAAGAGGCTCCTAAATCTCAGAGGGGAGGAGTGGCGGCAAGACCCAACCCCTCGGCCTGTTTTCGATGCGGGAAAGAAGGTCACCGGGCTGTGAAGAGTCAAGTTGGAGCCAAAGGAGGCGCTAAAGGAAGGGAAGAAACCTGAAAAATCTCCAGCGAAGCCTCGCAAAACAGCACTAAAGTGAAAAGAGACGGCAGAGGTTGCCCCTCCCGCAGGAGAGAAATCAGAAACCCCAGTGACCCCTGAGGAGGAGGATTTCGACTCGGAAGATGACTTCCTGGTAAGTCCAAGCATGGGCCCTATGACCATTCCGGTGAAGTTGAGGGTACCCAATTCAGGGGTCGAAGGGGAAATGCTAGCCCTGTTAGATTCTGGGTGCACAAGGTGTATAATCAACACGGAAGTAGTGAAGAAAATGGGCCTAAAGCTAAAACCTTTGAAGATGCCCATTTCTTTTTGCCAACTAGATGGATCAGTGGCTGGAGGTTGCCCCGCACGTTTTGTCATGGAACCTATAGAAATGGTCATGGGAGAGCATGATGAGACCCTGCGTTTTATTGTGGTTCCTGGGATGGAGCAACCATTAATACTGGGACTGCCCTGGCTCCGGAAATGGAACCCCCAGGTTAACTGGAGAAAGGGGTTGTTTCGCATACGCACAAAGCAGTGACCAAGAGGAGGGGCCAGATCCCAGCCGAAGCCTGAGGACCTAATTGAAATAGCTTCCACAGGTACTGAGCCTGTGAAAGGGGAGGAGAAAATTCCCAAAGAGTATTGGGATTTAAAAGAAGTGTTCAGTGAGAAGGCCTCGGATGAGCTTCCGCCTCACCGGCCAACAGACTGTGCTATTGAGATTTTGCCTGGGGTGAAGCTCCCGAAACCAAAGTTGTACTCAATGACCCCACGGGAATTGGAAGAGCTAAGATTGTTTACAGATAAAAATCTGGAACGTAGTTTCATTCAACCTGCTAGACCCCGGGTAGCGGCCCCAGTGTTGTTCCGTGAAAAGAAAGATGGTTCCAAATGCTTGGTGGTGGATTACAGAAATTTGAACGCTATTTCTGTGGAAAACGTGTACCCCCTTCCTTTGATGAAGGACATGTTGGCCCATTTAGCGAAGGGAAAGATTTTCACAAAGTTGGATTTGAGAGAAGCATACTACCGAGTTCGAATTAAGGAAGGGGATGAGTGGAAGACCACTTTTAACTGCCCGATGGATTGCTTCCAATTCAACGTTCTTCCTTTTGGTTTACAAGGGGCCCCAGCTGTATTCATGCAAATGATCAACCAAATGTTACATGAACATTTATACAGGGGGGTTCTGGTTTATCTTGATGATATCCTTATCTACACAGAAACTCTGGATGAACATGTGAAACTAGTGCGGTCAGTTCTACAGAAACTGTGTGCTGCTAAGTTGTATGTTAAATTGTCAAAGTGTGAATTCCACCAAGACAAAATTGACTATTTGGGATATTGCATTTCATCTGAAGGCATAGAGATAGATCCAGAGAAGGTGCATGCCGTTCTGGAATGGGTTCCACCATGCACCAGAAAACAACTTCAAAGCTTTTTGGGATTTGCAAATTTTTACCAGCAATTCATCCCGACGTTTGCTAAGATAGCAATGCCCATCACAAATCTCTTAAAAACAAAAGGGGAGGTGAAGCCAAGGCCAGGAAAGCCGCTGGAGTGGTCCATGGAGTGCCAAGCAGCTTTTGAAAAGCTAAAACAACTGTTTGCTGCAGAACCAGTGCTGAAGCACCTGGATATGGACACTCCTTTCGTGATTCAAGCCGATGCAAGTGATGTGGCTATTGGAGCGGTGTTACTTCAAATCAACGAGAAAGGGACCTTACAGCCTTGTGCGTATACCTCCTGTAAGCTGTCTGAAACAGAGAGAAGATGGGCCGTCTGGGAGAAAGAAGCTTTTGCAGTTCGTTGGGCCTGACTGACCTGGAGACATTTCCTGGAAGGAGCAAAACACCCATTTGAGGTATGGACTGATCATAAGAATTTGGAAGCCTTAAAAACGCCCCGGAAACTGTCCCCTAAACAAGTTCGCTGGGCCCAGTACTTCAAGCGATTCAATTTCTCATTGAAGTACATTCCAGGAAGGAAGAACTTCATGGCAGATTCTCTCTCTAGACTACCCCAATATAATAGTATGCGCCAGGAGGTGATAAGCCCAATTGTCTCAGCCAAACATCTAGCCGCCCCAGTGATCACCAGAGCCCAAAAGAAGAACCAAGAAGTGGTTTTATCGAATGACCTAACTGAACAATTAAAAAAAGCTTTAAAACTGGACGAATGGTTCCTGGCTCATTCAAGTGACTATACAGTTAGAGATGGTTTGGCTTGGGTGGGGCCCAAGTTGTATGTGCCACAGGTGCTGAGGGGCCAAATACTACAACAGGCTCATGATTCTAAAGCAGCTGGACACTTCGGATTTGTGAAGACCTTACATCTGGTTAAGCAGCAATTCTGGTGGCCTACTTTAAAGAAGGACATTGAAGCTTATGTAGCTAGCTGTCCAATTTGTGCTTCGGCAAAGAGACCTCCTGGTAAGCCAGCAGGGTTGTTACAAAATGTAGCTAGACCAACGGCTCCCTGGAAGGAAATCTCTATGGACTTTATAGTAGAATTACTTGAAAGTGGTGGAAACACGGTCATCTGGGTAGTGACTGATTTGTTTTCCAAACAAGTACATTGCATACCTTGTTCCAAGATTCCCTCTGCTAAGACGCTGGCTAAACTGTTTATTTCACATATCTATAGGTTACATGGCATTCCGGAACGCATAATCTCTGACAGAGGGGTCCAGTTTACCTCAAATTTTTGGAAAGAGTTCCTGAAGTTAATAGGCTCCGCCCAGGGGTTAAGCTCCGCCCACCACCCCCAAACTAATGGGGCCTGTGAGAGGACTAACGCAGTGTTAGAACAGTATCTTAGATGTTATATAAATTATCAACAAGATAACTGATCCGAATTATTACCATTTGCCGAAGTGGCATATAACAACTCCGTACACAGTAGTACTGGATTTACTCCATTTAAAGTGGCTTCGGGACAAGATTTCGTTCCCATACCTGAACTTCCTCATGAAAAACCTAACATCCATTCGTTGGATGAATGCATAACTCAACTCCAACTTAACTGGCCAGTGACACGCAAAGCATTAGATGAGGCCCATCAAGCTCATAAGAAATTTGCAGACAAGAAAAGATCCCCACAGAAAGAATATAAAGTGGGCAACAAGGTTTTCCTGTCCACCAGATACCTGCAGACCACTCAAAAGTCAAAGAAGCTTGGTCCTAAATATGTTGGTCCTTTCACGATTGAACGGATTATAAATCCTGTAACAGTCCAGCTGAACTTACCCAAAACTCTTCGACTAATTCATCCAGTTTTCCATGTTAGTTTGCTAAAACCTGAACGTACTTCTGACTTAAGACCCATCCAGGCTGACCCTCCCATACCAATACTGATTGAAGGTGAACAACATTTTGAAGTTAAAGAAATTCTGGACTCTCGCAAATGGAGGGGTCGACTCCAGTATCTTGTAGCCTGGAAACATTTCCCTTCTTTGCAAGCCGAATAGGTTAACGAAACCGACGTTAAAGCCCCTAAGTTGATCAAAGCATTTCGTTCCAAGTATCCTGATAAGCCTTAGGAGTGTATTGTTTTGTAATTGTTTAATGATTAATAATTGTCTTTATATTTTCTCCTCTCTCTCCTCTAGGACTGATGGTTTTCCTTTTTCTAGGAGGGCCGAATGTCAGCCTTCAAGATCTTCTACTATTGCTTTGCATCTTTCGGCTGTCATAAGAAACGGGGGGGGGGGGAAGGGGAGGAAGGTATAAGTCTGGGAAGTGAGCTGGAGGTGTTACATTCTTCTGTTGTGTAAATGGGGGGGGAAGCATACAATAGAGTTAGGTTTCTATTTCTCGCTTAGCTTTCTTTTCTCTGCGCAACTGCAACCTGTTATCAAAATATGCCAAGGTCAATGGACAGAGGCCTCATCATCACCTGAAGATGCCCACATGATCATATTCACAACTTCTAATTGGAAGTGTCATCTGAACTATTGGGGGTGGGAACATTTCCATCACTTTGTATATGTGAATTGCGCGCCTAATTTCTCAGATTCAGAATCCTTTGGTTGCTACCACTTCACTTTCAGTAAAATATGTCTTTTCTCTAAACTAAAGAGTCTAAGTATTTCTTTCCTGGATTTTGAATGGAGCTCCGCCTGACACATCCAGACATGTCAACACAAACACAACTCTTTATTAAATGCCCTGTTCATTGTAGGCCCACCCAACATACATGGCCCAATCTCATCAGTGTGATGAGACAGGCTGAAGGAAGCATCCATTAAGCATCTATCATCCTGTCTTGCCCCTCCACCGCTCCAGCTGGGGAATTGCACCAGTGTTTCAGGAGGTTGCGCTGCTTCTTCCCTTCATGTGAAGCTCTGTTGGGGCCTTGCACATCCTCAATGTCTATCAGGTTTTGCCCTTGCCTCCATTCACCAGGCTCCATGTCCCCATTGCCTTGTTGGAGGTCCACGAGCCTGTTCTGCAAGACTGGGTAGCGGGTGCGCATGAGATTGTGCAGGATGCAGCAAGCTTCCACGATCCTCCTCATGGTCTGTGGGCGATGCTGCATGGTGGTGAGAAGTACCTGGAACCTGTTGGCCAGGATGCCAAAGGCGTTCTCCACCACCCGCCTTGCCCTTGTCAGCCTGTAGTTGAAGATCCTCTCTTCACGGGTGAGGAGTCTGGAGGTGTAGGGCTTCATGAGGTAGGTTCTGAGGGAGAAGGCGTCATCCCCCATGATGAAGTAGGGCACATCTTGCGTGTCGTTGGGCAGGGGTTCTGGATCTGGGAAGCCCACGATGAGGTTGCATTCCAGCCCCTCCTTGAGGTCACTGGCTTTGTATAGCTGGGCATCTGAACATGAGCCATTGCCTGAAGCATCGATGTACATGAACTTGTAGTCAGCATCGACCATGGCAAAGAGGACGATGCTGAAGAAGCCCTTGTAGTTGAAATAAGAGGACCCCGACTTGGCTGGAGCTTTGCAGGCCATGTGCTTCCCATCTATGGCTCCAACGGTGTGGGGGAAGTTCCACTTCTGATACCACTGCTCTGCAACTTTCTTCCATCCTTCTTCAGTGGAGGGGCACTGGAGGAGCTCCTCCAGGTATTCTTCGATGATGGTCTGCACCACTTCTCTGACCACAATGCTGATGGTGTTGTGTGGCACCCTCCAGCCGTACTGCATGCTCCTGTAGGTGGTCCCTGAGGCCAGGTGGCGCAGAGTGAGTGCCACCTTGAGTCCAGGTTCCAGGCTGGGCCGGAAGTTGGTGTTTGCCTTGGTCAACCTGGGTGTCAGCCACTGCACAACTTCGTCAAACATGGCTGGAGGCATCCTCATGAAGTTCTGGAATGCACGAGTGTCTTCGTTCCTGAGCTCCACCATCAGCTTGTTGTACAGTCCATACTCTGCTCTTCTCCCAATCCATCTTCGGATCCAGACGCTTCTTGGCCGCCTCTTTTTCTTCCCGTAGTAGAGTTCACAGAGCCTGTAGATGGCTTCACACTGTTGCAGAAGGATGGTGGCTACCAAAAGGACTTTGTTACGATCCACAGTGGACATGACTGGATGCTGTGGAAGAGCAAGAGTCAGATGAAGGCTGCAGAGGTCTGCACAGCTGGGCTGCAGGTCTGAAAGTGAAATCCAGATGAGTTGCTCCCCCTTTTTATAGGCAGTATAGGTTTTCCCCTAGGTGTCCCTTTGCATCCTCTAGGCATCCTCTAGACATCCTTAATATCCGAGATAGGTCCCCTCTGTGAACGTTTTTTCTGTTTTAAATGCTTTGTTTCTGTACTGCATCCGCTAGGCATCCTTTCTGCATCCGTTCCGCTTCCTCCCTGCGTCCGAGCGGATGTGAGTTGCACGGATGCGGAACGGATGCCTAGCGGATATAGCGGATGCGTAACGGATGCAGAACGGATGCCCAGCGGATGCCTAGCAGATGCAGAATGGACACATTGGATACATTTTTTGCTCAAAAGTTTTGAGCAGTTCAAAACTTTCTGAGCGGATGAAAATGAATAAATGGATGCTGGACGGATAGAGAGGATGAAAAACGGACGCAGTGAGTACAGAACAGATACATCGCGTTAACCAACGGATGACAAGTGTTTTCCTCCGTTTTACATCCTCTTTCCATCCGTTGGTGCAGTGTGACAGGGGCTTAAGCTTTTTCATGAAAGCTGGGGCTGGGGGGGGGGGAGGAGGCCTGAAGAAAATAAGACTTCATTAAAGATTTCATGATGACATTGTTCAAATTATTCTTTTGTTAATTTTTTTTCTAGACATCAGTCACTTTGGTAAACTTGATCTTCACACCCCATTCCATTTTTACAGCTGTTGAGGCTTGCAAGTCAGTTGTGCTAATGCTAATGTGTCTTTACAGTTGCAGACAGAGTGTCTGTTTTGGCATTTAAAATATAGACTTGGAGCAAATCTGGGTTTTAGACTCAATACAAAGTGGCATTTGCTATTCAAACATTAGCTATTTTTCCCCCCTAGCTGCAACTGTTGTCAGTGCATTCTCCGTTACCAGAAAACAATCATGCCAGTGATTCCTGACAGGTCTTGCCATCTTTATTGGATTGATATTTGATACAACAGAATTGATCTCATCCCTAAAACCTAACCATTAAAATTCTGCTCAAAGCTCTCTCACATAACTATTAAAACCCTGCATTTTTTTAGAGGAAGGATCAATTCAGTTTTACCCAATCCAAATGACTGCTGTTGCCTTCTTGGAGTTTTCATTTTGATATTTAACCCAAACTCATGGAAAAAAGTGACTTATAACCATTTTTCACACTTCCAACTGTTGCAGCATCCCCACAGTCATGAGAGGCCAGGCGAGGAAATGCATTGTTCAATGTGAGTGATATTGAGTTGGCCACGCCCAGCCAGTAACATGTTCATCCAGTCACATGACCCCCAAGTCACGCCCACCAACTAAGTCATGCCCACAGAATCGGTTGTTAAAAAAATTGAATCCCACCCCTGATCTCACCTCTCTCTTTTGCAGAATCTCATCAGTTTCATCCAACTATGACTTCCTCAATATTCCCCTTCTTCTTGACTCATTTACTTTTTTTGCTTTCCTTTATTTTGCACTCAGGCTCTCAATATGACCCAATTAGTTCAACAAACTTCTTTTGTATTGGTCAGAATAGTGTTGGTTAGTACTGCTGGGCTTGTCAGCTGGAAAGCCAGCAGCCCAGAAATGGTATTCAGCAGGTTCTGTCCAGTTCTGGAGAACCAGTAGCAGAAATTTTGAGTAGTTCGAAGAACCAGCAAATACCATCTCTGACTGGAAATTTTTCAGTATCCTTTTCATGCCATGGCCACCAAGCCACGCCCACAGAGCCAGTGGTAAAAAAGTTTTGAATCCCACCATCGCAGCAGCCCACATTTGAGACCTGAATGCCACATGATGGGGCGACCTCCCATCCTCATCTCATGCTGGCCACATGACTGTGGAAATGTCTTCAGACAGCATTGGCTCACTGATCTTGAAACGGAGATAAACTCCGCCCCAATAGTCAGCACTGACTAGTGGAATAAAATCCATCGGGTTTTTGCTCATTATTCATTCATTCTTGATTATCTTTTTTTGCTTTACCATAAACACTTTTTAAGTACTCAATTTCCACGTTCATCCAACCTATTTCTATTTTTCTCCTGACATTTACTTCCTTTTAACAGAATGGCTCAATTCAGGACACTTCTGCACACAATAATTATTATGGCTTCTTTCGATGGAATAGCTATTATCCATTACCTTTCCACCAGCATTCTACAACTTCAAATTTCTCCAACCATTTTCTCATCTTCAGTAAACATTCTATCAAGAATTTACCTACTCCCTCTAGCCAACTTGCAATAATTTGCAATAATTTAATTCAATTTTTATTGCAAAAAACAACCACTTTGGTTGATGACATGCCATACTCCTTGTTGCATCATACAGACTCTCTAACATTCCTTGCAAAAAAAAAAAGGTTAGATTTTCAGGGCCATGTACAGCATTTTACTTTCCATTTCTATCACTTTACAATGGATCTGGACAGAGTTGCTTCCACATTTACAACTTCAACAAATACCCTATATTTAATTCAGTCTTTCACTATGTTGTCCAATTGGAACTAAGACCTTTTGGGGAGGGGGGTCTATTTCTCCATCTTGTATAAGGTCTTCCAAACAGGCTTGTGTAATTATAGATCCACTATCCTATCACTTTTTGTGTCCACTTATTGTCAGATAAATATAAAGATGCCTTGCCCTTTTATACAGTATTTCTATTTTTAATGCTGTTTTTATGACATCTTTGAAATGGTTGTTAAATTTCTTCATTTCCAATTCTATTTCCAAGAGAAATTTTTAGCATTTATCTTTCCATTGTGCACAATGTGACTCCAAACATTTTTACATCTGATTTCTGTCAGTTCCGCACGTCACATCCATAGGTTTTTGCATCAAAGGTCAAGGTGTGGAAAGTATTTGTTCTTGTCTTGGGGTTTCCCATCTTCTGGGGAAATGTTTTTATGTCATTAAAGCTGAGCTGAGTTGAGCTACTTTTCTCCTTCATGATACTTCTTGGTCAATTTTGTATGAAATATTGATTTCCTGACCAAGCTAGATGAAAGAATTCACATCTTCTATTGGCTCATTTCCAAGCTCCATTTTCTGGTATTGGCAAAATCAGTTGCACATATATTGAGTTTTGTTTCTATTGATCTTTAAGCTAACTGCATTACTTGCTTCATTGAGCTTGTTTAAACAGTTTTCATCTTCTTTGATGTTGTGATTGATCATCTCAGTGTCATTGGCAAATCAGAGGTGAGTGAACTTTTCATGATTTGTATTAATGCCTCTTTCTCCCCAATTAACTTTTTCAAGAACTGCTGTGGGTTCACTCCCTTCATATTCAGCAATTTTCAGTGTAGGGCAAACTGTTCCAAAATTCAACATGCATTGAAACATTGAGGATTAGAGTAAAAGTTGAAGGCCGTGTCACACTGCCCAACGGATGCAAAGAGGACACAACGGAAGGGAAAAATGTTCCTTCCATTGTATCCGCGCTCAAAAGGGGCAAAAATTTGCATAATTGGAACGGATGAAACGGACGCGGGGAGGACGCAGGGAGGATGCAAAGCAGATGCAGAATGGAAGCCCAGCGGATGCAGAATGGATGGCGCATTCGCAGGGCTTCGGGGGGGTGTCAGGAGAGCGGACGCAGAATGGAAAAAATGGATGCACAGCGGATGCATAGCGGATGAAGCAGAGGCACAGCGGAAGCCTAGCGGATGCACAGCGGAAGCGGAACGGATGTCGCGCGTTAATTGCGCATGTGGGGGGGATGCATTGTGCAAGCCCCCCGGATATAAAGGGAGCAGCTCGCATGTGGCCAGCATTCCGAGGGAAGACCTGCTGCTGGACACTTCGAGTTCCTTGCCTGCCCTGCCTGCATGCCTGCCTCCAAGCCTGCCTCCAAGCCTGCTTCCCAGCCTGCCTCCCAGCCTCCTGGGCAGCCTCCTTGCCAGCCTGCCTTCCAGCCTGCGTTCCAGCCTTGCTGGCAGCCTGCATTCCAGCCTCCCTGCCAGCCTTGCTGCCAGCCTGCCTTCCAGCCTCCTGGGCAGCCTCCTTGCCAGCCTGCCTTCCAGCCTCCCTGCCAGCATTGCTGCCAGCCTGCCTTCCAGCCTCCCTGCCAGCCAGTCTGCCTGCCAGCCTTGGTGCCTGCTTTCCTGCCAGCCTTTCTGCCAGGCTTCCTAACAGGCTTCCTGCCAGCCTTGGTGCCAGGCTTCCTGCCAGGCTTCCTGCCAGCCTTGGTGCCTGCAAGCCTTCCTGCCAGCCTTCCTGCCAGCCAGCAACCCCACAACCATGGGGAAGAAACGAAAGGCTCAGCAACCTGCCGCCATCCCTGACAAGAGGGACAGGGCCACCCTCCCGCCCCATGTCCGTGACTCTGCTTCTGCTGGGGCTTCTGCTGCTTGGGCTCGCTCTTCTCTTGCTGGAGCTTCTGCTGTGGCTGCTCCTGGCAGTGGTGCTTCTGCTGTGTACTCTGCTGAAGCTGCTCCTGGTGGTGGTTCTTCTGCTGCTGTGCACTCTGCTGAAGCTGCTCCTGGTCCTGCTGGTCCTGCTCGTTCTGCTCATGCTCCTGGTCTTGCTGGTCCTGCTCGTTCTGCTCGT